>CAUYPO010074335.1:0-37719 GCA_963574435.1 Cheirogaleus major
CCACAGGTCTCTTAGGCTCTGTTCATTTTCCTTCATTCTTTTTTCTTTCTGCTTCTCAGACTGCATAACAACAACTGATCTATCTTTAAGTTCACTAATTCTTCCTTCTGCTTATGCAAATATTCTGTTGAAACTTTCTAGTGAATGTTTCATTGCAAGTTATTTTACTTTTCAACTCCAGAATTTCTATTTGACCCCTTTTTATAATTTCTATCTCTTTGTTGATTTTGTCTATTTAGTGAAATATTCTCATGGTTTCCTTTAAAAGGTGAGAGTTATGGCTTTATCAATTCTTTTCTGAGCATGAGCACAGCCCTGGACATGAACATGGCCTCCTGCATGCCAGGCATATTATGGAGTTTTTCAAAGCCCCCACAAATATCTCCTTTCCCGGATTTCCCTTTTAGCTCTTTGATCAGGCTTTTATTTGCCCCAACTGCTGTCTAGGGCCTCAGGCAGCTGAGATACACAATTGCCTCTAATTTTCTTTTTACAAACACCCCCAGAGAAGAGTCTGTTTCCATTTAGAAATCTCCAAGTAAGGTCAAATAAGATAGCCTTCAGAATGAGATCTTCCAGGGAACCAGAAGACAGGTCAGAAACTGGCAGCTCTCTGGAAATGGGGCTTTGAAGGAGCTCCAACCCTATTCCTCCATCCTGGAGGATTCCGGGCTGCTTGTTTCCACTGTAATTGCAGGCTGTGTGCTTTCAACACTGCCATGGAGCCTGGGTTGGGGTAGGTATAGAAATAGGGCAAACTTGAACATCATAAAGCTCACTGTTCTTATGGAGATTTAGCCACTTTTCTTGATAAAACACTTCTAAAGTTGCTGCAAACCTTTGATTAATTTCCAGGGTTCTGAAAAAATTGATTGTGATCATTTTTGCCCATGTTCTCATTGCCGTCAGGGAAAGGAGAATTTTTGGAAGTTCTTATGCCCCAATTTTCACTGATGTCACTCTCCTATTTTATTTAATTTTAATTAACTTAGATTTAAATTTAAATAGCCACACGTGACTAGTGGCTACTGTATTGGGTAGCATATTTCAATAAAATACAATATGAAGTCAACCTATCCATTGAAAATCAACTCAACTTTACTATAGGTATATACAAATATAGTAAATTTAAAATCACAGAAACAAAGAGAATAATTTGCTTTAAACAAAGCTCAAGATCTTATAACTTACAGAAATCATCTCAAAATTTTTCAGGGAAAAAAGTATATGCAAGAAGGACATGGATGTCTTTGCACTTATATTTGTTATGTGGAAAGGGACGTGCAGAGAAGAAAGGTCTAGGTGCTCCCCTGTCCCCTATTGATCTGCGGAGCTTGTTTTAAAAATAGAGCCTTGGTAATTTTATATATTTAGTTATTTAGCCAACTTGCAGCTTTCTAAGCTAAATGTAGTATAAATACAATAATAACAATAATTACAATTATTAAGGGCCACCTTGTGTTGTGTTTCGGAAGCTATGTCCTTTGATCTTCCCCAGGGCCCAGTGAGGTAAAAGGTCATGATGTCCACTTTGCAGATGAGGAGACCTGCAGGGGTCAGGCTGTGTCTGAGGGTCCCACAACCAGTGCGCACGAAGGGTTGACACCGGCACCGAAGGCCTGCCTAGGCCCATCCTCATAAGCTGCAAAGAGATGTGCTATATTTTGTGTCACTGGTGCTTCTCCCCTGGTGTTTCATTTGGGTTCATTTCAAAGTCAGGTTGCTCAATTAGAGGATACTTCTGTTTTGCCCTCTGACACCACACCCAGACTTTAGGGAGCTGACAGCCAGGAGTGGCACTCAGTCCAGGGCTCTCATGCCTCCCGACAGCAGGCTTCGCTGGCTTTGACACGACCCACTACGAATCCTCACGTTCGAGCCCGATCTGTAAAGACAGGCAAGCCATGAACAGCGACACAACGGCCAAACTCCAGCAAGGCAGAGAAAGATAAAGGCTGTAGGAAGTTGATCATCCAGAGAGCAGCGAATGTGTCTCTCGAGATGCATTTTCATTTGTTTCGTGAAAACTTGGACACGCTGGGGGAACAGCAGGACTTACTCACGCACCTGTGTTTGCCTGGCCTGGAAAACATGATTCTTCTGCCCCGATAGTTGTAAGTAGGTTTGACCAGAACTTTCCCAGTTTGGGCACCAAAAGTCCCACTTCCCAGGAAACCCCTCAGGCCCAGGCAAAGCACAATGGCTGGTGGCCCTGTCTGTAAGCAATAAGAGGACATAGCAGCCAGCCCCTGGAACTCAGCTGGAGGGAAAGAAACATCAGAAGTCGCCACTAGGTTTTCAGTTGTCGCTTGTTATGTTTTGACTTCCTTTTTTCTGAGGAAAAACCTCTTTTGTCAAGAAAACCATATCCCTTTAACAAATAAGGCTTGGAGCAAGAACTTCAGGGCGTGGTCCCCGAAGCTGGAACAGTGGCAGTGACCGGTCCCTGGAAAGGAGGGTCTTTCTGTTTCTCTACCAGTGAACAGCAATGTGTGGAGCCCGTCAGTGTGGACGGCACCCGCACTCCTCCTGCACGACTCGGGCCCCACTGCAAGTGTAGACAGACGTCCGTCTCACCCTGGGAGTGCTGACATCTGCCCCACACATGGGCGTTACATGGACGATTGTCAGGATGGCCACCTGGGCTGAAAGAAAGAAAGCGAAGTGCCAAGATTTAAAACAAAAGAAATCAGTTACCAACCACTTAAAGGTTTGATGTGTTAACAAAGCTGCAGGTGTTTTTGCTGAGATTCCCAATGCTGTTCCCTCTCTCTTCATCTGGTTAACCCCTGCATCTCCTGATCTTCAGATTTCAGCTCCAGTGCCACAGCTCCTGGGACTTCCCGACACTTTTGGGGCACCAGGTGCTCTCCTTCAGACAGCGCTGTCACGCCACCTTGCAGTTTGCTCACTTGTCTTGATAACTTCAGGGGACAAGGACCACGTCTGCCTTGTTCATGGCTCTACCCCCACACCTCACTCAGTCTGGCACATCCCGGCTGTGCGTTAAACAGCTTCGGAACGAAGGACTCTGTCCACACCCCGAGTGTTCTTGACCTGAAACATACAAGCGCCCGTCAGGTTAAACTTTTCAAAAAACAAAATATGACCTTTACTCTTTGCTGGGATGTTTGTCTCTGTACCTCTGACAAAAATGGGAAAGCAAATAGCTAGCATGACCCCACTGGCCAGCCACCGGGCTCGTGGAGCACGCAGACCATGTGCTACGTCCACGTGGCACTTGCAGAAACTGGACTGAGAGCCCAGGTGTGGGGGAGGAGGCGCTGAGGAAGCCTCCAGCTGCCACGGCAGGCCTGGGCTCGGCTGCTGGCGGGGCCCGGCGTCCTCCACTGCCCCACCGCCAGCACGGGGGACAGACAGGAGTTTGAGGTCTCATCACTGCCATTTCTAGTGATGCTCTTCAATTTTCTCTCTTGTCGGTTATCCCCGGGGTTGCCAGGAAGCCACACAAAAGGCAGATGAGCTGAATTATTATAGAAACATGCTAATGCCCTCATTTTTTCCAATTCCATAAATTAAAAATATTTAGGTTTTGTTTCAAACTGATACACAGGAGCTTAGAATTAGAGATTTTGTTCTCCTAGTTGGTTGGGTTTTTCTTGTTTTTTGGTTTTTTTTTTTTTTCTTTTCTTTTCATAACATTGGTCCCATTCTCTGTTGAGTAAACAATGAATATTTGATTTCCACACTCGGTATATGCGCACAGCTCCCCCTAGTAGCAATTCAGCTCACTGCATCTCTAGTCCCTGGGAGAAACCGCAATTCCCTGCCCATTTTTTTCAGGAAGGCAAACTGCGGCAGGGGCAGGGTAAGTAGGAAGCTTGTCCCAAAGTATCCACTACATTAGACAATCCTGAAAAATGTTGGTTTATTAATCCAGGTTTCAACCTGCCAAACCAGCTGCGGCGCAAGATCCCCAAAGCTGGCTTTTTATCCCTTTTAAGAGGCAACAGAAAGGCAATAAGCGACAAAGTGCTAAGACAGAGAAACCCCACTCTATTAACACCGGAGAACACCTTCCCCAAGGAGACTTCCTTGGCCACCAAGGGTGCCTCCTGCATGCGTCCCTGTCCCTGGGCTCAAACAGCAGGCACCCCGCACACTGTGTGTGAACAACCCATCGCCATGTTGGCTCCCCAGCTAGATAGCGAGATTCCTGGGCACAGAGGGTTTGTCTTCGTTTCCTTTCTAGCCCGGCACCAGAACCCAGCACAGGGCTGTAGATATTCCCTGTGTGCAATGACCTCTGGGTATATCCTGTATACACACAAATGTCCTCAATAAACATGTATTGAACTCCACCCAAAATGGCTATGCCCAGGACAGAGAATGTGGCTTTACAGGGACCTTAACAGCCAATTTGAAAACAAATCTTTATCCTTGACATAGTCACAAGGTTTCTCCTCGCATCTTTTTTGTTTTGCAAGTCTTCTTCCTCTTACTACTGTTCACATGGTTGCCCTGAGCCACCCAGAGCTCAGCCATGTGTGTCTGATGGACACATGTTGATTAATATGTTGACACTCAGAATGGACTTACCCTCTCTGCTGTCACTGGCACAGAGACGGCAAACAGCAGGGCCCCACGTAACAATAGCTTACATGAGACCTCCCTGTTTTAGTCCCTTCTCCCGCGAAAAGGGTTGTAACCATAGCAAAAGTGCATGGATCCCAACTCTGCCTGCCCTGGTATTCTGTAGTCAGCCCTTCCTCCACCTGCCACATCTTCCCTGCTCACAGGCACTTCAGGGCAAAGTCCCAGCCAAGATAAAGCCCACGTTAGTGGAGAGCTTTGTTTTCACGTCATCGTTGTCCATCACTGATTTATATATTCCACACATGGTTTTGAGCACCAGCTGTGCCCAGGCACTGTACCAAACACCACTGGGGATGAAGATGGAATAAAACGTGGGTCCTCCCCAGGGTGCCTACAGGCCAAATTTGCATAAAGGGGAAAAATAAGGCAAGGACAGGCCCTCAAGACAGACGGCTATGCAGGAGGAGAAGGAGCAAAGTCTGGGGTGGAAGAAGAGCAAGAACGCCACTAACCGTGGGCCACTCCGCTGACTCGTTCCCAGTGCAGCAGACCTGGCACTGAGCATGCACGCAGGGAGATGCCGCGGGGCCTGGGCTTCAGGAGCCAGTGCCCAGCAAGCAGCTGACAGAGTCAGTGGGAGAAAGAGGTACCAGGCCAGCCACCCACGTGTCCCCCTGGGGTGGACATCTTGCAGAGGTTAGCAAAGTCCTCCCGGCGCCAGGCAGGGGGCCCTGGCTTCCTTGGAGATCACTTGCCATCATTTTGACTAGGTTAGTTACTCAGGAAAGTGGTTCACCCTCTATCAACTGAAGCCCCGACTGTGTTCAGCGGGGGTCTAATTTGGATATTTGTTACCCATGACTCCAAGGTATGGATCAAAACAGACAAAATCCTCAGCACCTCCCAATATATTGCCCACGCTGTTCTTCCATTGCTCCCCAACACCTCACCTCCCAAAGAAAGTTCAGCTCCTCCATCTAAATAAAGCGTCTAGTTGTAGAGTCACCAACTCGCATTGCTCCTGCAGGGTCATCTGTCTCCTGTTACCCAGGTCAGCACAGCAGCACAGTTAAGCTCATTCGCATCCTAAGAGCTTACAGCACGTGTTCCAATAGCTGCTCACACCTCACACCTGAAATGCCACCGATCCTCCCTGTGCCTGGGTTTTCTTGCCTGGGTGTTGCAGTCCAAATAAAAGTGAGAGAATGAATGAGACTAGCGAGATCTAATCAACAAGAACCAGAACTAGCAAAAGCATTCCAGGGAGAGAGAGTTGTCAAGCAAGCCTCATACAACTTCCCCCAGTGGTTTTGAGCCTTTCATTTCTTGACCCTGGGAGCTATTTACAAAGTTTTAGCTTATTCCTAAACAAGGGTGGGAAGTTTTAAAATATGCCTATTTATCCTGTTGAACCCTCTTCAGTGGAAATAACTGAAAACACTATCTTGTTCTTTCCTTCTGGGTTTCCAGTGTTTAAAATATGTCATGTGCATGGGAAGGGGAGGAGGGGATGAGTAAATTCACACCCGATGGGCATGGCATGCACTTTCTGGGGAATGAGCAGGCAATATATGTAACCAAAATGTTTTTACCCCCATAATATTGTGAAATTTTTTTTAAAATCATGTGTTTTTATTCTCATACAGAAATTCTTTTTTTCATAAACATAACTTTATTAAATTGAAAATACAATATTCAAAATAATGCTACAAAATGAATAAAATCCTCTGTCTAAAACTGTACACAATCAGTGCATTTTTCTTAATCATCTTTTAACCTTCATTTAGTTCATAATAAAATATAATATGCTTATCTATTCAAGATAAATACATCGGAAGGTGTGAAAATATGACACCCCTCCCCTAAGTGGAGCCCCCAGCCGTGAGAGTTTTCGAAGCAGAAAGATGCTGAAGTGGTCTCTGACAGGAAAACAGCTGTGCTACGGTCAGACGTGTTCTACTGGAAAAGCAAATAATCTCCAGGAAATACTGAACAGACACCAGCAACACAAGGCCAGCTTGTGTTGTATTTATTTATTAATACAGTCGAAAAAAACACAACTCACATCCCCACACAATAGCTCTCAGTCACATAGCTAACTGCCTCTTTACTTTGTAAGCCTGACACCCTAAACACTGGCATCAGTGCACGCTTCCACTCGAGTCTCCCACGTCCTGCTGTCTCTGTAGGGCCCGTACTGTCAATACAATGGGCCATTTCTGAGGGCGGAATCAGTTGGAAGTTGTAAGAAAAAATTTTTCACTATTTCTGTTATCGTCCCATTCTTCAAGATGTGAGACATGTGCAGGTGACAGCATCATTGCCAAATTAGCTGCTATCCTTCCCCTCAACAAGACAAAAATGAAACCTGGAAGTATCTGGCTATGGGATGATTTTCAACTAGAGGAGGTACAAGCATGGTAAAGAACATGTACCCTGCCCTCCACAGACAAGACCGCTTGCAAAAATAAATGAAACAAAATAGAACAGGCCTAACAGCCAGAAATCTTCAAGCCTACAAAACAAACACAATTCTTAAATGATTCTGATCTAAACAATACTGTATTTTCTTCCATTTGTTCCATTTTCAGGCAATCAGGACTCATTTCTCCAGGTTGAGTTTTTATTATTCTGAATATATAAGATAGTAACTAATCGGTTAACCTGCAACTATGGCCTGTGGTTGTATCACAAGTTTAGACACAGGTATATACTGTATGTATTTATAAAAAGTTTCCCATCCTTCCCCCATCATCACATCTGTAAATTATAGACTTGAATGGACTTTTCTCCATCAATAACAAAATCAGGGATTCTCAGCATAACAGCATCTCACAACTGCTCTAAGTCTTTCTCAGAGAGTTCAACTATTTAACTTTGCAATCTGAAAGATTGTTCTGTGAACCTCAATCAAACAAGAACATTGAGAACCATTTGCTCCTCTGCTGAATCACAACCCCAGAGCATAAGGAGAAACCACGTAGGACAAGCGCTTACACTTCATGGGGCCTCCTAGCCCATTTCTGGTTTTGAGGCCAGCTTTTCTGTGGCTGAAACTATACCGCAGTCAGAGGTAAGGGCTGGGTGTGGGTGCTTCCATTTGTTTCTTCTGCTCTCCTAAAAAAATTGTTCTTATTTTCCCAGGTATAGTGGCCTCTCGGGTAGTAGGTGATAACGTGTTGAATAACCTGCTCCCCATCTTCAGGAATGGGCGGAGTGCAAGAAGCCACATGGGCAGACCCTTCACTGTTCTGCCTTCACAGAGCTCTGCCGCTGATGCACTTGGGATTGGGGCAGGGCTCTGTGCCAGGGCATGACCCCGAGAGGGTAGGAGGAAGGCATTTAGGACTCGGTATGCAGGCATTACTCTGTCATACAAGTTCTCTTGGTGGCCCTTGGGGAGGCTGGTCTTCATCACTGTAGGTGCCAGAAGCAACTTCTGCTGCCCACCTTCCGTAGTATGGCTTACTGCCCCAGGAGTGTGGAAATCCCAGGGGACCTCAGGTTTGTCCTCACCAGAGCTAGGAGAAGCTCTGTGTGTGGGGCCAAATGTCCTTATACAGTTTGTTAAAGGATCCAGCTGGTTCTGAATGAGACTTTCTTAATCTTCGGTGGGTTTAGGGTGGAGGAAGATTTGGACTTGGGACACCTTCATTCTGAAGCATGTTGAGATGTGCTACAGGAACAGCTGGTATCAAAACACGCACAGTTGATCTGTCCACATCCAGGGAAGCTTCTCGTGCCAGGAGCATTGACTTTGAAATCAGAAGGTGTACAGTCTTCCAAAAGGCAGTCTAACTGAGCTGGTTAGGAATTCTGACAGTGTCTCATGCAGAGAGAGGTCTTCAGAGATCAGCAGCAGCAGAAGGGGCCTAGAACCCTGTTCACAAAGAGTTGCACCAGGGAAAAGGGAAGGGGAATTTTTAACGGGTGTGAGTGGAGGAGTAGAAGCACAAACCCATTGACTAGGAGTTTCTTAAAACCACAGACAACTTGATCCTCTTCATGTCATCCCAATTTGTCACTCGGGGGAATAATGACAGGGGCAAGCTGGACTTTTGAGACGGACCATCTTCTGCAAAGTCGTGGCCATTCTTCCCAACAGATTTTGAAGTACACCCAGTGGGTGTCAGGTGCTCCTGGGCAGTAGAGTTCGGGTTGTGGGCCATGGTTACTGGGCCAATGTTTTAAAAGTTGGTTTTAAACTCACTGCAACTGCCCCAGCAGGGCTTCACATTGCCTAGGGCTTGGCCATTATGTAGAAATCCAGTTTTTAATGAGACTCTAATCTCCCAAGCAGCAACTCCTCCTATTGACATTGTGCCTTATTCTGGGATGTCTCCAAACTTGTGAGGCTCAGGGATTTTGAAATCAATATGTAGTTTTCATCCCCCCAGGAGCGGTGGTGGCCCCAGCTGTCCTCCTGCGCAAGTCCGCTGGCTCCCCACCGTGGACTTCTCATACAGAGATTCTTAGTAGAGTTACCTTCACTTTATATAGTGTTAAAAAATACTCATTTAAGGCTAAATAATGCTAGCAATGCAAAGATATTGGGAGGAGACTAAGGGAGTCAGGTCCAAGGTTTGTCTGTCTTATTAAAGGGTAGAATTATGTCACACATGCACAAAACTGAACCTAAGCAAGTCACTTGCCCCTGGAAGACACCAGCAAAGAAACCACGAATCATTACAAAGCCCTTCCATATCTGAAGCATTCACTGAGCTGGGATCCTGTAGGCAAGCAAACAAAGAGCTGTTCTTTGGCAAGTTTTTGTTGGACGCCCAAGTGTGTCAGAAGAAGGATGAGTATCTACTAGTAGATTAACATTAAGAAAAAGCCAGTATTAGGGAGGGAGAAAGTGAGAGAGGCTGTGTAATGAGAGTTCTGCAGCAGTTCAAAAGCTTAGACTGACAAAGGTCTGGCTGCGCCCCTTGCTGTGACGCTTGTGGTGGGCGAGGGAGCAGAGGGCAGGGGAGGCGAGTGTGCTGTGACAGCCCTGGCTGGCCCGGGAGTACCGAGTACCGCCCCGCCTGCTAATCCTGCCCCTCCAGTCAAGCCTGTTCAACAAATTCTTTTCTGAAACAGTCTCTTTGATGCAGCCTCACTTTGTGCTCAGTGCCATGAAAGAGATACTGATGCTGATTATCAAAGGCATGTGCTGCAAACCGCCAAGCGGCTGAGGGCTGTAACATTATCCCTTCCTGCAGCTTCCACATCCTCCCGCTGGGAAGGGCGGCTTGGTGGCTAGTGAACACATCTTTCCCCCCTACTAACCTCACATTAGATATTAATCTGAGTCAGGGAGCATGAATTAATACCTTAAGCTTGTAGGTCATACTCCGGTGAACGTGCTCCGCGAATCTAAATGCCATGGAGACAGAGGAAGCTGCTTCCGGGGTCTCCTGAAGGAGAAACTCCCTGTAGAATCCTCTGAACGTCTAGAGGGCCCATTTCGTGGTCCCACAGAAATCTGGGTTAATAATTCATTAGAACAAAAGATCATGCACCTTCTTATAGTGGCTAATTATTAATATTTTCCATTCTAGACATTCAAGATATAAAAGATCCAATGGTTGGGGTGTCAAACCCACATGTTCAGAGTGAAATAGCATACAACCATTTAAAATTGCATTTAAAATAATATTTCATGATAGGCAAAATGTTTATCACATATCAAAAAACAAAAAATTTTGATTAAGAAACAGTGTGCAGAATGACTACAGTTTTATAAAAATAAAATAAACTGAATTGTGTGTTTGTGCTTGCACAGAAAACAGTCTTAGAAGAGGCCTACCAAGTCCATCATGGAGAAATGGGACTATACTACTATACAAAGCTTGCCTTTTATTCCTTATTTGTTTATATGTTTTCTAATTTTTCCACAAAGTACATTATTTCCTTAAATTATAGAAGTTCAGGATCTGACCAGCTGACGTGTAGTCAGGAAAAGAATACTGCTCTTATAATGAAACTGTTCACATGTGTCAGTAGAACATAGCCACACCCAAAGGGCTAATTTTTAATTACTTTTTATGTCTTATTTTTAAATAAGAGCCAAACCAATAACATGACAAACTGCTTTACACCTGGTAACAACACCTGCCAATTTACCCATGTCTTGACACCAGCAGCCAGGGATAGAAATCTCAGATCAGTTGTGAAATGAAGCGGCCAGAGTTGCTCTTGCTGTCTCCCTAACGCCATTCCCTACCAGTCTGCCACGCACCTGAGCGCTGTGCGAGGACCACACGCCTGTGTCGCTCTGGTTCTGGGATTAAACGATACAATGGAGAGAAACTGTAATTTGTCACTCACGGTGCAAACGCAAGTTCTTGGTTCTGTTGTGATCCATATGGGATCTCGGAGCTCTCCCGATGCCGCGGCCTCGCAGACTAACCCTCTGTCTGCGTCAGCCCTTGGCGTTTGAGGGGACGTGAGTCTGGAACCGGCAGTAGAGGGAGGAGGATGAGGTGACCCACTCCAGGTCTCACTGGAGACCTGCTCACAGGCTGCGGAGCAGGCCGAGGCCTCTGAGGGCAGTCTGAGAACCCGGTCTATTTGCAGGACCCAGGCAGAGGGAAACCGGAGGAGCATGAACTTGTGCATATAAATACGTGCACACGCCTGTTTTGTGCACGTGTGTGTGTCCCTCACATATACACGTTCCTGGAGGCTCACCCTGTTTTGCTCGCCCCACGCGTGGAAAGGCTGCAGCAGCCTCAGGCTGGAGCTCCCAGCGCTAAACACATCAGCAAGTCCATAACGGGCCCAAACGCGGGGCGGGCTGATTTTCCCACATGGGGCACTAACGGATTTACTGCAGTTCAGAGAATACCACAAGAGCACTTTCTCGCCCTCGCTAAGCCAATATTTGGTCTTAGTCCCTTGGAACAAAACATAGCCTCAGTGTCTGCGGAGCAACCCTGTGCATAAAAGAAGCAGCGAGCACAGAATCGGAGCCAAACAAATAGAAAACCGGTTCGTTTCTCTTCTGCTTGAGCTTTACAAGCAACTCTTTGCCTTCCTGACCTGGCCTAGCCAGCACCTGGGCTC
Organism: Cheirogaleus major; assembly: GCA_963574435.1. Classification (NCBI taxonomy): domain Eukaryota; kingdom Metazoa; phylum Chordata; class Mammalia; order Primates; family Cheirogaleidae; genus Cheirogaleus; species Cheirogaleus major. The sequence goes on from CAUYPO010074335.1 coordinate 11,611, forward strand.
AGGCAGGACAGGCGGCCCGGCCGGCACCGCTTCCCCAGACAGGCCAGCCGGCAGTCCCTGCCCCTGCATTAACCCCACGTCAGTTTTCCTGAGAGGGGGGAGAGCCCCGCCCACGGCCGCTTTGCTCTCGGGTCATCTGGCCAGAGCAGAGAACCCCTCAAGGACCCAAGACTCTGCGTCCCCTCGCTGATCTCCCCGCGCTCAGGGCCAGGCCTCCAGAACCCCGGCCCTGCCCGCGCAGGGTGCCCGCTCCCCGCTGCCTCCTCCACAGGGTGGCCTCTGCTGCTCCCGCGTGGCCAGCACTAGAAGCCCTGGGGGCCGGGGCCTTCCACACAGGGGTTCGAGCCACTTCGGCCCCATCCCCTCCACACTGTGATGAGTGGAACTGATTCCAGGCCTTTACTTCCCTTTGGGAGGCAGGTAACCCCGGCCGGACGTAAGGTCAGTCACCGCCCTGCCCTGCGTGTAGCATGGGACCAGCTCCCACGGTTCTCCTTCCTCGCCGAGTTCCATGTGATGAGGAGAAAACACAACACTGCAAAGCGGAGACCGAGCCCCATCCCTGCTACCGTCTCTTCTCCATGAGCAGACAGAGGGGACAACACCTCTGCCACCTGCTCAGAGGGAGAACGTGAACCGGGCCCTGGGGGCATGTGGCACCCGTGGAGAAAATAAAGCCCTCCCAGAATAGGAATACAGGGAAAACACAAGACCCCACAGGTGAGACTGCAGATCACCAGAGAATAATTTCTTAGGACAAGTACATCTCAAATGTCGCACGGAGCATACTTATCCTAAAATTTGTTCATTGTGTATCTGAAATTCAAATTTAACTGGGTGTCTGGTTTGGGGGGGTGGCTTGTTTTGTTGTGTTTGGGGTTTTTGTATCTCCAAGTGCCAGGCATCCTACCTAAGCAGGATGAGGACTCCGGAAGCCCCTTCCGCAGCTGCTCCCAGCAACGCCAGCTCGGGGGCTGGCGAGGAACAAGCATTTTCCGAGCAGAAGGAAAGGAAGTAGCTTCGGCAGTCTGTGCTGGGGGGCGCCTGTGTAAGTGAGGCCGCAGGTCTCGCATCTCGAGTGCACTCGGGCACCTGAGGACAAGCGCCAGCTGGCCTCGCGAGTTGCCACTTATCTGATCCCAGCCAAAGTTTTCTCAAAGTCAAAGATGAAAAGCACTATTAAGGCCCCAACATCGCCCAGATATCTGTTATGCATTTTCTTTGGTCTTGAATTTTGTCTTAATCTTTTGTAAGGGCTCAGTCATGCACTTGACTATCTGATTTGGGATCTGAGCCTATAGCATTCCATGTAGGAGCGAGAACACCTGCAATTCCTTCCAGAGCCGTATGACACCCGCTGCCTCACTCTATCTTCTTATGGTGGGACACAGCAAGGTACAGAGCAGGAGACCCCAGCCCCAGCCACACACGGGACACCTGGACAGTTTCCAGAACCTGCCGCCCATACCATGCCCGAGGCTAACTACATCAGAGCTCCTGGGATAGAGCCCTGGGAGTGCTCCAGGGCTTTCTGAGTGCGTACAAGCCTGAGGGCACCGGCCCAGAGCAGCGGGCACTATGCAGAAAGGCATGTTCTAGGCCCCTCCCCAAACTACTGAATCAGAACCTCGGACGGGCTCTCCCGTGATTCCAATGAGGCTAATGCTTGAGGACCCTGGGAAAGAGTCAAGCCCAGTCTTTGGAAATCCAAACAATCTACCCCAATCTCAACCCCAGTGTTACCACCCATCCCTTCTCAACACCCAGGTTTCGCATCTGCAGAATAAAGGTGAAATTATCCATCTCACACAGGAGTTGTGGCAGAGATTAACTGAAATGAGACACACAGGTTGCCTAGAGAAAACCTGACAAAAGCTCAGTAAATGCAGTGAGCAGCCATCCCAGTTTCCTCAGGACAGAGGGAGTCTCTGGGACTCAAGGTTTCAGTGCTAAAACCAGAGAGACCTGGCACGCAGGGATGAGTTTGTCGCCCTATCAGAGAATTCCAGTTCTCTCTGCCCTTGTTCTCTTCGAGGGACGTGAGGCACCAGTGCAATTTCCACTGCACAAATGGAGACACGAAGGGCTGCAAGGGACTTACCTGAGCCCCTGCAAATGTGTGGACCAGGAGGGCCAAGCCGAGTGGCCTGGCTCTGGCTGGTCACAGGCCCTTCCTTTGAAGCTGGTACCACACCTCTGAGTGACAACAATCCCCGCTCTCAATTCTCGGTTGGTGATATGCATTGAATCCACACAACACAATCCACACTGCATAACCATCCACAGGGAGAAGTCATTAGTGTCTCCATTTACATGAGGACATTAAGACCAGGGCTGCTTCACGGCACACAGCCTGGTCAGTGGCAGTGCCCCACACTCAGTGGAACACCCTCTTAATAACTTTGGAGAGGGACCACACATTTTCATTTTGTGCTGGGCCCCACAAATGATGTAGCTGATGCTGTTTAAGGCAGAGAGAGGTTTGGTAACTTGCACGAGGCCACTCAACTGGGAAGCGGCGGGGCCTGATGAAAACCCCAGGTATTGGCTCTGGAACTTGGACTTCTGGTGAGGACTCTGGTCCCAACAGGGGACACTCCTTTCACATACACACACTAAGCAGAGGGAATTTCACACATCGTGGGACAGACTGGACAAACTTAAGCAAGTCCTCACCTCATTGTGAAAAATACAGCCCATTCACAGCTACGACATCACTTGCAAAAATTCTTAAAATGCTAACTTTAAAATGCCAAAGATACAGATCATTTCTGCTTGTCAGTAGCATAAAATCACACCCAGTCATTTTTCTCCTCCCACTTCAGCTGAGGGAAAGCTGCTTAGAACATTCCCCAAACTTAAGACTGCTGATGAACCACAGCCCCTGTGCTAGGAATTGTCATGGTCTCGCCTCTTTCCTAACATAGGCAACCTCTCCGAAGTGCTATGGTGCAGCTGGTGTCCCTGTGCCCAGGTTGTCCAGAACTGAGACACGTGTGGAGTCAGCAACACTGGCCTCTCACCTGTGCCTCCTTTTCCCCTCTGTGACCCAAACCTAGAGTGGTCTGCTCCCTTCTGTCCCGACCGACACACCCTGCAGGACTTACACAGGTGTGTTCAGTGCGGACTTGCTCTCCCCAGCATTTTTGGCCAGTAGAGGGAAAAGCCTCATCCCCATTAAAACAACTAAAGATGTGTGCCCTCAGCCCATGGCTGTTCATGGGTGCAGAGGAATGTCCTGCCCAGGTGTCACTAGCCTCATATGAGTGAGGTCCGCCATAAATCTACGGAGGAAATCTGCGGGCGTAAACCAGCTAATTTTCCTTCTTTACTTCTCCTCCTACTCCTGCTCACCCGAGTCACCTGTCACCCCTCCAGTGGAAGACATGGTTCTTAGTTGTGAGGTTTAAATAGGTCTCAGTGGCAAGCATGTCAAAGAGGGGGATGGGCAGAGAAACAACGAGGTCTAAGGTCAGAGTGTCCCATGTGAATGTCCACGAGGATTTGGGACCAAGTGTAAGCCCAGGGGAGTTGAGTATCCAATCCTCTCCCATTCCAGAGTCACGGCTCATCTGGCTGAGTTCTATCTAAACTGTTTGAAGTTTGGAGAACCAAGTTTGGAGAGGGCCATAGAAGAGAAATTACATTTGGAGTCAGGACATGATTAGAAAATGGATAAGAACTTCAATAAAGAAAGGAAAGAGACTGAGATAAATTTCTGCCAAGTGTCTGCACTGGTAATGAACAGACTCCATGACGACTGCTGTGTGCGAAGAAAGGCCCGGGGTGGACAGAGACAAGTCCAAGAGTTGCTGGCGAGGAAGGTGAGATCCAAGTCAAACTGAGGTTGACGAGGTTCGAGGCAGGACCAAAGGGACCACTTAGGAAGGAAAAGCCCTGTTCAGATTTCCGTATCCAAGGCGGATGCGCAGCTGGTGATTACCGGGTCACAGGAAGAGAAAGGAGGAGATGATATAGGTGTCATCAACTCGAGCCTAGGGGCGATAGCTGAGGGATATCGCAGCACATCACACACCACCCGTGTGGATGGTCTCTCAACACTTCCTAATAACAGCCACATGTTTTAGAGAAGAGAACTGGGACAGCAGACCCTAGAGAATATACCAAGAAAAAAATCTGAGAAAGACACCACTGCAAAGGACACCTCTGAGAGTGGTCAGGAGAATGTAATTCAAAAAATACACAGTTTTTGAGCCTAAAAGTATAAGATGAGTAAAGAAAAGTTTAAAAAGGTAATTCTGGGGCACATGACATCTAGGTGTTGAGTGAAGTGGAAACAAGGGTCATCAGTTGTTCAGCTGCACTGTCGCTCTCTCCTCCGTACTGAGCCTGGTGCCTGTAACTGTTGGATAGGGCGGGGGACGTTCTGCTCCAGTAAGGAGACGCCAGAGCACTGCCCTTCAGGGAGGGTCCCGGAGCCCCTGGAGACAATCCAGGACTGACTTATGCCCTCGCTGACAAGGTGGGCAGACTGTTCACATCAAACCCAGGGAAGGCGGAGGGGCCAGGGAGAAGGGAGTTGGGATTCCCTGTTCTAATGGTGGTGGCCGCCTGAAGCCAGCCCAACTCCCCGACTCCCCATCCCAGACCTACATCCTATGAGCAACTGTTCGTGTCAATGAGAGGAGGACTGTGCCAGCAGGGACCCTGTGCTGCCCGAGGCAGAATAGACTAGAAAACCACCCAGGGCCTCATCCAGCGCGTGGGGCTCAGCGCTCTGATCCTCCAAGGCTGTGGCTGCTCTGCTCTCCTGGTGGGTCTCACTCACGATGCCCCCAGGCCTCTGAGTTAGTTAGGATGGTGCCAGTCGAGCTCTTTCAGCAGGAGGAAGAAAAACCTGAGTCCCCACAAAGCTTCCAAACATTCAAATGACAGTGATGCTGTCAGGACAGGCTAAAGGTCAAAAATCGAGGTGAATCCAAACAGCCACACATAGAGACATCTAAATACAGAGACAGAGCACCTTAACTCAGCAATGTCTCTACTTTAGGGTAGCCATTCATTGAGAGTTAACACAGCAGCTGCGGTTTTAGCTGCGCCAGGGACTCAAAGGCAGCAGGAGCCTTGGTGTGTGCTGTGTGGAGCTCCACCTCTTCTCTGGATTAACAAATCCACTTTCCATTGCTTTTTAACGTGGATTAATCTCGTCATTTCCTTCCTTTCATTCACCTAAATACCTATAGGTTGATGCTGATCAGGGAAACACGGCTTTTCTTGAATTATGGAGTAAATTGTGTTTCCAACCATCACGGCTTTGCCAGTCTTGATGGCCAAACTGCCCTTTCCTGGGCAGGAAGCTGCGCACGGAGCGGCACGTGGACCTCGGCTGTGGGAGAGAGCACGGGTGCCCGTGGAACGGCTTTCCCGCCACACCAGCATCTGTCCACGAGCCTGTGAGCAGGTGACACTAACGGGGAGGGAGAAGGCCAGCATCCAGTCCTCACGTCCGGCTGGCGGGGCTGGAGGCGCAACATCAAACAGACATCTTGAATCGATATGCGACAGTCTTGCTTGGGAATGGCCAGCTGTTACAAAAGACACATTCGGAGAAACTTCCTCACTCAGAGGTGATTATGGCTGCATCAAAGGCTTTTTTCAATGATGAAAAGACAAAAACACCTTTGATGTTGGAAAATCTTCCTCACATACACACAGAGGCGCATGGGGAAATCGCAAATGCCCCGGAATGTGGGAAGAGCACCAAACGGGGCGGGGAGCAGCTCCTGTGTGTTTCTAGCGCCTTCCGGACCCTCAGACAAGAGGACCTCGTGGCAGAAAGCAGCGAGTGGGAGCAAGACAGGACTTGCATTTCAGGCATATTCAGACCCCGCTGGTTTGGATATGCAGCACCACAGCGACCCCCATGGCAAAGTTATGAGCTGCTTACTTAACTAGTCATCTTTTTTAATAGTATTTTTATTGTTACTTTTAACTGTGGTAAAATACGCCTGACAGAAAAGTTAACCATTTATACGTGTACAGTTCAGCGGCATAAAGTACATTCACATGGTCGTGCCGCCGTCCCCACCCTCTGTCTCCAGAACTCTTTTCACTGCCCAGACCGAAACTCTGTGCCCTTTGCACAATAACCCTAAATGCCCCTGGCAGCCACGCCTCTACTTGCTGTTTCTGAGGATCTGACTACTCTGAGTGTCTCGTAGAGGTGGAGTCACACAGCATCTGTCCTTTTGTGTCTGGCTTATTTCACTTAGCATAGTGTCTTTAAGGTTTATCTGTGTCGTAGCAGGTGTCGGAATACCCTTCCTTTGCAAGGCTGAATATCATTCCTGCGTGTGTATAGACACACCACGTTTCATTTATCCATCTGTCGGTGAACACTAGCCCTGCATCTACCTTGGCTACTGCGAATGATCCTGCTATGGACATTGAGCGTACAACTATCTCTTTAGGACACTGCTTTCAATTATTTTAGATTCGTGCCCAAGAGTGTCTTCCTTTACTAGTGATCTTTTAAAATGGCTAGAAAATTAATAACTTTGAGATTATTTTCTTTTGCACCAAGAAGGCATGCAATGACCTTTTGTGAAATGTGAAGAAGTATATTCAAATTCCATACATGTGTGAGCTCATATTTTATACATATATATGTATCTCCATAGATTGAATAGATGGTCAACTAACTGCTACTTACCAATAATCTAAAGAGTTGCCTAAAATTCAATAAAAACAAAGTCCTTTCCTTTCTAATGTTTGCCTTTTCCCATAGTGTGAATATTTTAATTTTAATTTAAATCAACTAGGGAGGTTAAAACTACAAAATCAATACTGTGTTCACTCTCTATGTGGATGTCCTCTACAATTTTTTTAATTGTGGTTAAAAAACACTTAACATAAAATTTGCCATCTTAACCGTGTTTATGTATACAGTTCAGTGATGCTAAGTATGTCCACATTGCCTCCCAGCAGATCTCTACAACCTTCTCATCTGGAAAACTGAGACTCTCTCTACACTCATTAAACAGCAGCCCCCGTTCCTCCTCCCTCGGCCCCCAGAAGCCTCCATTCTACTTTCTGTTTCTGTGCATTTGACTACTTAGTTATTCTAAGAGGCACTTGCCATCTTTTCAGATTTCCCGGTGGCTTCTGTGCCTTGGCCAGAGTCGCCTCCCTCTCTGTGGCCAGATGTGTGAGAAGACTTGTTTGGCTTGAAGAGCCCAGAGCGCCGCTCACGGTCAGGTCTCTCCTCACTGTTGAGGATCCTGTAGGATTCCTGCAGGAACTGGGCAGCAGGCCTACAGCCACCTGGAAAATCTCAAGGAGCTAGGTCAGGACTACCCTGGCCCAGCCCCTCTCCTCCCCCGCCACACAGCACCGTCCTTCCTCCCCTCGTTTAGCCTTTCTCCCCATCCCTCTAGTCCTGCTTCCCCTCCCCCTTCATTATCTGGATCCACCTCCCAGATCCTCAGACCCTGGAGGATGCAGATGCCTCAGCAGAACAACTTCCCACCCGAATCCCTTTCTGTCATGACATGACAGGTGCATAAGATGGCAAAGGGGCATCAAATGTCTGCAAAATGTTCCCCTTTCCCCTCTCCACTCTTTCTCTTCCCCTCTGCTTCTTCTCTGTCTCTCCCACTGGCCACCCATGCTGGCCTGGGCTGGCTTCCCAGGTCCCTGGTGCCACTGGGCTGGTGGCCGCATTGCACCCACCTCTGCTGGAGGCCTGACCACCGCAGCCCAGGCCTGGAAATGAAATGGAGGAAACTGGAGCAGATCTAGTCATGGCACCGGATGACCTTCGAGGCCAGCGTTTCTTCCTCTTGTTCTGGGTTATTTAAGCTGCGTGCTGTGGCAGAAATCTCCAGCCACGACTCAGGAAGCTGGTGTCAGGTCTGAGATTTTACATTACCTGACCAACAAGCTAAGAAGCGAGCCTGTTTCATGGATGCCGGCAGAAGGCATGGGACTTCAGAAACAAAGGTCTACAGTACTTGCGTCGCACAAGCAGGATGAGCATCAGCGTGTTCTCCGCGGTTCCTCTTACCCTCGAGTTCCCCAGAAGCAATTCTATGGGCGCAGATGGATTCTGCGCATGAAGGGGTTTGTGCCACGGCTGAGGGACACTGAGTTTGGGGGGAATCCAGTCTGCACTTTGTGGGTGAGGGGCAGACATCACCTCATTTCTCAAGGTCATCAGCTGCATGAACGACCCTGAGGGCAGCCTGGAGAAGAGTGCTGGCGCACGCCACAACACTCATAGCACTCGTCAGGCCGGGAGGACTCTCCCTCCCAGCACTGGCCCCCAGCTCCGGCCCCACCAGTAACTAGCCCGTGACTTTCAGCAACTCAGGAAACCTTTCTGGCTCCTCATTTTCCTTATCAGTAAAATCTTAACAGTAACAGGCGCCCCGTTTGTCTCAGGGCCAAAGAGCCCATGGTGGGGGCAGGGGCGAGTGGTTAGTGGAATTTTGAGGAAGCTACGAAGGGACTGGCTCCCTGCTTGGGCACTTCCACTGGCTACGCAGGGCTTCGTGGGACTCATAAGTCACTCCTGAGTCTCCTCCAAGCCATACAAAAAGAGTGATATTTCATAAATAGGTTTGAGGCCCACGTCCCACAAGGCCAGCTTCAGCCAGTGTCCACGCTGGAAGCTCAAGTTCTGGACAGCTGCCCCCATGCTGTGGAGCAGGTTCCCCTCGGTGCCTCTGTGGGCTGATTCGAACACTAAGTGCTCCAGAAACTTCTCTCCCCCATCCTCTCTCCTACCCCACTCCCCACTGCCACCTATGTCCCCTGTATCCTCCTACCTCAGATCTCAGTTCTCCAACTACGTGGCCATATGTCCTAAAGCACCTATGGGAGATTGAATCCATGTTAATGTGAACTGTAGACTTATGTGGTACCATCAAAAAAGAAGTACTCATCTGAAAATTTTACCTATGACATTATAGTTAAAAATGGCATTCTAGCTCACAAATTGAATCTAAGCTAGTGGCAGTGTAAACTTAATTTTAGAAGTAATTCATTTTCTTTGAAAGTCTCAACAAAAATGTGAAATGGGTAGATAGAAATCTGACTTCATTGGGTCAATAACCTGTGAAATACACAAGTTTTCTGCAGGATCCTTAAAAACACATCTGAAGGTGAAAATGTTAAAATGATTGGAGGAGGCAGGGTGTGGTGGCTCAGGCCTGTAATCCCAGCATTCTGGGAGGCTGAGGTGGGAGAATTGCTTGAGGTCAGGAGTTAAGACCAGCCTGAGCAAGAGTGAGACCCCTTTTCTACTAAAAATAGAAAAATTAGCCAGGCATGGTGGCATATGCCTGTAATCCCAGCTACTCGGGAAGCTGGGGCAGCAGCACTCAGGAATTGGAGGTTGCAATGAATTATAATGACGCCACTGCAAAAAAAAAAAAAAAATGATTGGAGGGAAAAATTTGAAGAAGACAGAGAAGACCTTCAGGTCCTTCTAAAAATACCCTGAGGATGCCAACCAGTCTGCTCAAGCTACTCACCAAAGACATTATCCTAATAAACACTTTCTCTACAACCATGTTATAGTAATACATCAAAATCTGTATGTCCTCGCTGTGAATCCATAAGATAAGTGAAGTATATATCATTATTCACATTTTAAAGATGACCAAACTGAAACACCCAGAGGCTAGTGACTTGTCCAGGATTAGACATTCAGCAGGAGGCTAAGCTGGAATCAGACCGAAGTCTCTTGCCTTGTAGTAAAGTTCCATTACACTCCTTTCTCTGAATCTTCCATAGTATTTGCAGGAAATGCCTGAATAGTGTGGTTAAAGAAGGAAAAGAGAAACAACCCACTTGAAAGGTCTGGGCTGATGGGGGTCATGTACCATATACATAGCAAGGAAGATAGGAAGGTAGGTGGCAGACAGGTGGGTAAGCAGGGAAAATACTCATGCACACATATCCGTAATCATTTGAAGCAACTTAGAAAATTAATCACAATATAAAATAGAAAAATAAATACTAAAGACAGAATCAAATTGAAAGGAGCAAATAAATAGATACCACCACCAGGCACCAGGATCAGATAGATGCTACCACTGGGGCAAAATCCAGTCCTGAGTCCCCTCTGATAATATGGGATATACTTGTCACTGGTGAGTCAACAGAAAGTTAATTTGGAGAAACAAACATTTTCCTGCCCTCTGGGTTATTATGGACAGGACTTTGGGTCATATGGTGACATCCTCCACTGTGCTTTTGAAAAGTACCCAGATTTGTTCTTCAAAAGCACATTTCTATGTCAACTGCTCTCTATAAAAGCTGAAGACATGATATTAAATCTTAATTCACTGGATGCTTTTCTCTGGAGAGCTAAGATAGAGAGATCCGGGTCCACTGCTTCCTGAGATCTCCTGCAGAGTGAAGGTGTACGTGGTCGTATCCCCTGTTCTGTGTCTCTTAACATCTAATCCCAGAGACAGGAAAAGCTATCAGTGTGCAAGCACCTAACACCCCATAAACATCCCCATGAGACTGCAGATGTGCCTGACTTGGATACTCAGGACTTAGGAAGCCAGGCAGAAAAGAAAACGTGAAAATAAAGCGAGAAAATCGGGCTGTAAATGGAAGATTCTAGAGAAGGTTACATGTGTGAATCAGTACAAACATATTCCAAGTGACAATGACACTGGCCTCTTAAAGGCTTTGGTTCTTAAATCCATTTGGAAGTTTCCGCATGAACAACCACACTTAGCTGCTACACATCTGCTCGGCGGATCTACCTGCTAGTGTCCCAGTGACTGTCCACTGCATGTTCTTCTTGGAAGCCCCTTCCCTTGCCGCCGCCGACACCTGCCTGCTCACTCTTCATTCAATGGGGATAAATTTCCCTTCCAATCCCATAGGCAATCCAGATCAACAGGTGTAGTCTTTGAAAAATAGATGAGGAAAGAAGATGTGAATTGAGTTGTGCTTGAATAAACGTATATTCAATCCAGCAAGTATTTATTCAGCTCTGGATATGCCAGGAACTGTGCCGGGTGTCAAGCTTTAAAAGATGAATGAGACGTGTCCTGTGCCTTCAGTGGGCTCCCAGTTTAACAGAGAAGAGTGTGCTGTTGTTACATGATCCTCAACAGGAAACCAAACACTTGAGCAAAGACATTAACACACTCTATTCTGTGAGTGCCATGAAGGGACAGGCTCATTCTGATGGGGCTGATGAGCAAATTTCCAGTGACTTCCTACTCAACATCCATTCTACCGCCCCAGTTCCTTGCTTCCAGAATGCTGATTTCATCCAGGTCTCTACCCATATGAGGCCTCAGTCCTGACTAGCATGAGCAATCGTGATAGTTCCATTCCTCTGGCCTGGGATCGGTTTAGGTATAGACGTGTCAAAATTCTCGCCAAGGAGATATGAGATGAAGTTGGCTGGGGACTTCCAGGAAAGGTTTCTTTGTTCTTAAAAAGACATACACATATTTCCTCTGGATCCAATGCTGGAATTATCAGCAATCTGGCAACTAGGAGGTGTCCTTGCCAGGTAATTGGTTACCTGGTATTTATATGTGTGGATGTGTAAATGTAAACATGTGGGCCTGGACACTTACCTACAGAGTTGTGAACTTCTTAAAAACATGGACCAAGCTTTACACATCATTTTGCCTTCCCACAGAATCTAGCACAGTGCCTGAGACATAGAAGGCACTGCCTGAATGTCTTTGAATAAATCAATACATGGAAATTCTACTTACATTTATTATAATCATATGTCAGTGTATAATGCGTAATTTTACTAGAATTTTAAGCATTACATATTGTTTCCAGTAATGTTTTCTGATTTTATCATTTTTTAAAGCACAACCCGAGATTAATCCCTGTGCTGCCGATAGGGTGGCCCCGGACACACATCTAAATCAACCGAGCCTTTGCCATCTGCCCAGCGTGCTGAAGGCCTCAGCAAATGTGGTCTCTCCTCCCTTCTCTGCCTTGACACATGGTCTATCCGGAGACCCCACAATATGCTGCCCCTTTTTCAGGTTGTTGTTTTTTTAATGATAAGTTATAAGCTTGAATTCAGGAATGGGAATTGAATATGGAATTAAAGCTTCTTCCAGTCAGAAGAAGGGAAAAAACTGAGTAGAAAGAGAAATTGGGCCCGGCGTGGACAGCCTGCAACGGATGGACACCGGCCCATGCGGCCCTTCCAGGGAGCTGCTCCTCTTCGCCCCACCTGGCGAGAGGCCCAGCCCGACCCTGGGCATAACCCTGAATCCAGTAGAGAGAAAGCAAAGCTGCGCCCAGCGAGCGGTGCCTGGATGGTGCTGACAGACGCAAGGGCCGTGCGGTTCTGGGGGACTCGGCACCAGGCTCCAGCAACCGCAGTCTTGCCTTGTCCCTTGACACTGTCACCCCCCAAGCCCCTCCCGCCCTAGCCCAGCAGTGCTCTGTCTCCCTCCCGACACCTCACGCTGCCTGGCCGGCTTTGTCTCACCTCTGTGCTCCCTGGTGCTCCTCTCCCCCCAGCGGCGGCCTCTGCCACAGACGCCCGGAGGTCCTTGCTAAAGAGTGATGTGCGCACTAAGGGTCTGAGCACCCCAGATGGATTCAACAGGGCACATGATGTTGGGACAGGGCTCCCTACAATTCCGTGCTTCTCACCCATCCACGCTAAGAGAACTTCAGATTTAAAATGGGAGTCTTTGCCTGTCAAAGCGACCAGCCATCGGGCGTTTGTAATCTCCTGGTAACACATTTCAGTACACAGGCCTCTCTCGGGGCGCCACAGGGACTTGAGTGAACTGCACTCATTCCTGAGAAATGCCCCTCGAGGTACAGAACCAGTGGTTCCCCCAGCACAGAATTCTGTCACTTGTCACAAAATTCAGTAATGCCACTCAGACATAACAGGGCATGTTATGAATGCCTTATTTAAATAGAATAAATAAATAGAATCCCTTATTTAGCTTTCTGATATGCATTTATAGTAATGCACTCTATAAAATATTATTTTACTCAGCACATTTAAATGTTTTATTAGTCCTAAAGTACCCTCTTGTCTCCAGGTATATCCCTTCCTTCTGGCCTCCAGAGTGAACCTTGCTCAACCCAACTTTTCTGTGATGTTATCAATGTGATGGTCTTGTCCGTTTCCACTTTAGTCATTCCACACTGGGAAAGGCTTAATGGTTTTATTTGCTCATTTGGGTCTTTACCTGTCAAAAAGTCCAAAATGAATCTTAAATGTTTTAAGTCGTTTTAAATATTTTTAAAGATAAATTGGCTTTTCAATATTTTTTTTGTCGCAAGGATTTGTTTTATCATTAACCACATCCTCTCTCAGTGTTGGTGTAGCAAACATTTCACACGGTGCACTTGCCTAACGGGGCAAGCTGGAAAGAAACAGAAATACTTAATCACTGGCATGAAGCTCTCAGTTTTCCCTTTACCTCCTTATCTATCAATGTTTCACTTAACTGAGGCTTCGTGTTTTCCCAGGCTTAAGGAGAAACTGCCTGGAGGAATCTCCCAGAACATAACTTTCTGGAGTGTTTCAGAGGTGAAGACAGCTGAGCATTGAATTAGTCGCAGGCTAGCTTTTTACCATAGTCGGGGCAAGGGATTTCGACTGCCCAGTGCGGAGCCCAGATCCGTTTTCTGTAGCTCTTCCTTGAGGTCAGAAACAGAAAACACACCACGATCTGCCATTATTGCTGTTGCCTCTGCGGGAGTCTCTGTCCCTCCTTCCTGCAGACGTCCCTGCCCACCAGGGCGAAAAGCCATCTCTGCTCTGCCTCCCCATAATATATAACATATAATATCTTTATATTCCATAAACAGTCACTGCTTTCCCTTCAATCGGGAAAGAATGTACCTTAACTACCCATGCACTCACACACAAGCATGCACGCAGTACTGACTGCGCACTGAACACCCTGCTAGCTACTGGCCTCTGTATTCAGCCGAAGTAACTCTGCCCCCACTCCAGGACAAGACACACAACAAACGAGCACGGGCCCACACAGGCTCGACAATGGCGGCAGGAGGGGCTCAGTGCCAGGGGAACAGAGGCGAGCACGGCTACTCCATCCTGATGACCTGGAGGGTGGCAGAGAGGTGGTGACATTTCAGAAGGACTTCAAATATCGATAGTAACTCGCCAGGCAGAAAAGAAGGGCCATGGGGCATTCCAGACAGAAAGTGTCATTTGCCAACGTAGAAAATACATGTGCAAAAATGCAGTTCAGGTCCATTTTGAACATGATAAGTAGGAAATGTCTGCAGGGCCTAGAGGCAGAAACATCTTGCAAAAAGTTTGAGATTGGAGTCCAGAGCTCAGAAAAGAGGGCAAAACAAAGGGCTTAGATTCACAGCTGGGCGGCTGGGCTCGGCCTGGGGCACTCGTGACGGGAGAAGAAAAGACCAACATGGGAGCATCGGATACCGCGCAGTCGTTATGGAGGCGGGAGCATTTGCTTCTTTTCTGAAAGAACTTTGCAGCAAATGTAAAGACTCCCCTCCCTGACAGAGACCCCCAAGTATCTTACCCACGGAGCCAAGGAAAAAACCTTCCTGCATTTAGTTGGCACCATGAGCCTGCTGTTTGAGTGCTTTTCCATTTAGAAATAAACACTCTTCCCTGGTTTCTGTGTCCTTTATCTTTTATTTGATGGTCACTCTAACTCCAGCTGCTTCTTTCTTTTGTGTCATAAGAGTTTTATAAATGGACTCACAATAATTTGTGAAATAAGAACGTTGATAAATGAAAATAAAGATCTGAAATATTACTCAATGGAGGATCTAAGCTACTATATTTACTAAAGAACAAACAACCTATTTCTGAGTGAATGTGCTTTTCACTGTCTCTGGAGTTAGGTGTTTGTGCTGCCACTAACCACAGCCTCTGCCAGCGTAAGTGGCCCAGGGGTCCCACGTGCGCTGGAAGCACAGCTGCCCACCCATGGTCACAGCGCTCTTCTCTCTGAAGCTATTGTCTTCTGTATCCGAGATCCTGAAATGCAGTTGACGGAGAAAATTTTCCAGGAGGTGGGCAGCTGCCTTCCCCTGTCTCCGTCCTCGTTGTGACACTCAGAGGAGGCAGGACGTCACAGAGCGAGCAGGACGTCACAGAGCCTGAGAGCCGTCAGAGCTAAGTTGGGGGGCTGTTCATGGGACATTTGTCCCTCTGGTTCTGTGCTACCCTTATGTCCCTCTATGCCCAGATAATAGCAGTCCGGCCCCTACCCCCCTAACTGCAGGGAACCCCATCTTTCACCAAGCTCTTCCCAAAGGGAAGCCCAGGAGAGATGAGCAGAGCTGTGAGTCGGGGCCACTGCCAGTGGTCTCCTCGGCTGCTGCCTCGTCACGTGGCGGACGTGCGCCCACCCCCTGCACACGACGGTAGTTTCCCAAGCCATCCACTTTCCTGTACCCTCCCTCCAGCACGGACACACGCCCCTCCCTTAGTTTCCCCCACACAAAGATCAGGCTGTAACTTCTACAAAACTGGATTGAGGACTTGAGGATAACATGGCGAATGACAAAACAGAAGAGAAAAGAAAAATTTTTAAAGTGAATGCCAGGTACAACTCACACAGTGTGCATAGGCCCAGCCTCCAGCGCCTCAGCTCGCCTGGGGGGACAGCTACCGCCCTGTGTGTCCTGGACTAGCGGTTTGCCCGCCCACCACCCTTTCAGACGTGCTTACATAGCAGTGCCTGCACCCGTGTCCAGGCCTCTGCCTCTCCAAAGCTCAGCAAGAGGAAAAACACAGCCTGTCCTAACCCAGCTATGCAGTCAGCATGACAATGTGCAGAAAGCAGTTACAGTCCAAGCTATGAGACAGGCAAGTTCAAAACTTTCTTTTTTTAAGAACTGGGTCACAAACGCACTTTTTTTCTTCCTCTCATAAGGCTCCATCGATATCTGATTATCTTTGAATCAGAGTAACAACTCACCATCTACGGCAGAGGCCCAAGCCAGGTGCCAAGAGGGCCCAGCTCACGAGATTGGCTCCCTCACATTGGACAAGAAAGAAAGGAGACACCAGGAACTTTGCTCCAGAGTCCAGGCCATCGAGCAGCCAGCTGGCCAAGGGCTCTGCACCACGCCATGAGCCTCAACACCACACTGCGGGGCTAATGGAGATAGGAGACCCTTGGGGAATAACTTCCCTCAGCTCCTGGCCCCAGCGTCTCCTCCCTCGTTGGCCACCTTAGCAGCTCTGGCAGCGCTAACCTTGTTCTCCACAGGGGCAGGCTGCTGACCCGGGCGGGGCCTCTTAGAATCTCTCCCAGGTCCTGACGCATGAGCTCGGGATCCCAAGAATAGACACAGTGAGCCGATTCGTCTCTGCCTGGCCCTGCAGTTGTTTCTTCAATTACATGAATCCCTCTATATCCCCCCAACAAATTTCCTTTTTGCTGAAGTTAGCCAAAATTGGTTTCTGTTGCTTGCCACCAGAGAGCTCTAACTATCCTGTATCTGGTCATTGCTCTGGCTACCTCCCATACTGTTCTGAGAATCAAAAACACCATGAATGTGAACACATTTTACTAACCACACAGCTCTTTACAGATCTTGGCACTTTTACTATGTCGAGTCAAACTCTCAGTGTGAGCACACTGAGCTGCACAAATCCTGGATGCTAGGACATTTCCATCATGTTGCTCTGATGGAATTTGGGATAAGTTGTGCCAAGGAATCTCCCCATCAGAGTGAGAA
Source organism: Cheirogaleus major (assembly GCA_963574435.1). Classification (NCBI taxonomy): domain Eukaryota; kingdom Metazoa; phylum Chordata; class Mammalia; order Primates; family Cheirogaleidae; genus Cheirogaleus; species Cheirogaleus major. The sequence continues at coordinate 28,300 of CAUYPO010074335.1, forward strand.
CAGTGTGCATGATGTGGCAATGTCTTCCTCTTGGCACCCGAGCACCTGGTCAAGCAGGACCAGGCTGCAGGCAGCACGAGCTAGATTTATGGTGCATGGATTAGTTGGGATAAATCCTCCCTGCCCTCAGAGATCAGCTACACAAACAAGAGGAAAACACAATCTCCAAGTATGCTTTGCAGCCTCAAGGACTGGGAATGAGCAGCATGATGCTGGTGCTATAATTACCTTCATTGAGATGCTTTTTTTAATGCTCAACAGCTTTGATGCTGATAATTGAGCCTGTTGTTTTCTTGGTGTCCCATCGTTGCTCTTTGCAGCCATGACATATGTGCCCGGAACGCTAGGCTTGTTCTTTCAAAAGAAAAAGCTCGCAGTTAGAGTTGGGGTGGGCTCAGGGTCTGCTTAACCAGCTGAAAGACTTTAAACTATAATTTCAAAAGGTAAGTGCTTGTCCCAGTGATTTCTGTTGTGCAGCTTCAAGAATTTGAAATCTTGGGTGAAATGTTGTCTGGAGGTGGACGGGAAGGATGATGCACAGGAACTGTCCTTGCCTCTTTGTGGCGAGTCCACACAGGAGAGGTCAGCAGAAAGGCGTTGCCCTCCTCGGCTGGGTGTCCAGGATGTGCAAGGCACTCTGCATGACGTGAAATTCCCCTGTCACAGTCCCCACTGGCAGGAGAATGTAGGCTAGACGTAGGCTAGAGGGAGAGAGGTGCCCTGTACAGAATCGACTTCCAGCAGAGATAGAAAAGTGAAAGGTGCCATAAAAGAAGCCAAGAAAGTTTTCTGGACATTTCAGAGAACACGGGGTCAGTGCAGAGGACTGCATGGGAGCTGACTTTTTGAGCAGGGCTCCCCTGGATGGTAAGAATCGGATCTATCGAGGTCATGGGCAGGGAAGGGAGTTTCAGCTGAGAAGACAGACCTGGGCAAAGATGTGGCAGCCAGAAAACAAAAGGCAAGGGTTTAAATGGGGTAACTTGCAGAGCCACCATTAATGTGTGTTAAAAGCCAAGATTTGAGCCCAACCTGTGTAACACTTCTCCACGCCAGAGAGTACTCAACTGGTGCTCGTTTTGAGAGCCTGTGTGTGTGCGGCATGGCAGTCCACAAAGGACGGGACACGTACGAGATGCCTGATCACTGGCCCTGGGCTGCGACTGAACAAGCAGGGTGTGTGTGGTGTGAGGCAGGTGTTCCCCAGCCCGGTCCCCTGCATGGAGGGGTGTGAGGCGGCTTCCCTGGCCCCTGCCCCCTGTATGTAGGTGTTGGGGGCCTTCCCCGGCCCAGGTCCCCCATATGTATAGGGTGTGTGAGTCAGGCTCACCAGCCCGTAGGTGCCAGAGGAGTGCAGAGACCTGAGAGAAATGGGGAGAACCACTGTGACCAGGTCTCACCAACTCTGTCATGAAAAGAGTTCCCTTGGCTTCTGGCCTCAAACACACTCTCTGTAAGAGCCAGCCCCATCCCGAGGGTAGAGGGCAGCCATGCTCTCCCTCACCCTCACCTGTCACCCTCGCTCGTAGCCCCAGCACCAAAACAGAAGCAAACAGTGTCACTGCTGCCGTCAGCCAAACATGAAAGCACCATGCACATCCTCATTGCGACAAGTGCTCAGGAAGGCCACACATCTTTATTCTGCAAATAGCAAAGTCTGGAACGCCAGCTCAAGCAATCAAGCGATGAGCATTATTGTGTGTGTGTGTGTGTGTGTGTGTAAGGAGATAAGGTGTATAAGCAGATAACTAAATGTATAAGCAGAATATGATAAATATCAAAGAATAATACCCATTAGGGGAAAATCCAACTTAGTAGAATGCCATTGAGGGGATGTGGGGTCTAAGCAAGGGCTTAGATATTTTCACAAAATATCTTTGATATTTTCACAAAACTGCTTATCCATTAACTGTTCCTTGGAGAACACAAGAGTAACAAAGGAGAGAAAATTGCAATCCCACGGTGCCCTTTCCATGAGAGTGTCATGTCTGAGAAATGTGGATCAGGGAGAAGGGACAGAGAGGGTGAAGGGCAAGGCTGGAGAGTCGACTTGCCCAGCGATTACTTGGGCGAGAGGGATGGAAGACACCAAACGGGCCACCCCAACTTTGAGAACAGTTATGGACAGATCCAGTCTCCAGAACTGCTTGGGAGCAGCATGGCACAGGGGAAGGCCCAGCGTCAGGGTCTGAGCATCTGGGTGCGAGTCTGCCCCGTACCTGCTCTAGCGGCTCTCCCAGTCCCCCTGGTGCTTCGGCTGCGTCGCCCGGAAAAGGGCAGTAATGGTGACATCTAGTTAGTCTCCTGCTGTGTGAGAAGATTACAGGACATCGTGCAGGTGAACGCTCTGTGTCAACTGGCAGGTGCCTTACCAAGGCTGATACTCATAGGCAAACCTTCAACCAACCTGCAGAAATGTCACAAAAGGCACCCTCTTTACTCACTTCCAAATGAAGAAGCTGAGACATGGGGCATCGGCTAAGTTAGCTCATGTGTTGGTGCCAAGTAAAGCTGAGAATACTGGATACCTCCCTGCCCTGGCCATCAGACCGTGCCCTGGTGCTGGCCGGGCCACGGATGGAAGGGGGCAGCTGGCCAGGACCTTCAAAGGACACCGGGTCTTCCTAGCTCTAGCAGACACAGACAGCCTCGTGATGGTGCTCTATAAAATGGAAATGTCAGATACAAACACCACTGTCTTTCGCTGAGTCCTTGGTGACCCTGCCTGTCTGGGCAGGACAGGTGCGCCGTGTGCTGTTTACCCAGTGTTTTCACGTCTGGAGGCCTGCTCCTCTCCAACCTTTGCCTTTTCCTTTGTCAGGAGCAACATTATTATCAACATCCTCCCAATTACCATTGTCAACATCACTGTCAGCACCAGACCTACCTCTGCCCCATGAGAGAACATAGTATGTTTCCTTATGCCCACAAAAATAACAAGTTGAAAGATTTGAGAACTTAAAGTGAAATTAAAGTGAATTAAAATCAATGCACAATTAATAACCCCCTTCAGGGCAGCATGCACTGTGCTAGATATTGGGTAGACAACAGTGGATGCAGAAGGTGTGTAGTCTTGATCTAGTTCCTTGCCATTTCAGTAGCTCAGTTATCTTGTGTGTCAAGTGTGGTAAGTGGACATGAATCCTCACCTTGCATAGCTTAAAAGGATAAAAGATGGTAAGTATGAAAAACTTGGGTTCTCAACAACTGGAAACTACTAGGTACAGCCCTGTCTTGAGCACTTCACAAACCGGAGCCCTTATTCTTTGGGTCCTTATGCAGCCTCCTCCTTCTCAGGTTCACTTTGGGGACAGGCCTTTACACACAGGGCGTCCTGGGGAAGCAGGCTTTGTAGACCCTCCCAAGGACAGTCAGCATCTGCCCGGGCCCAGATGGAGGGACCGACCAACTCTGGTCTGTGCCCACCATTCCAACGCTTTTGGGGAGGTGAAAATCCCTAGGATGTACCTGGCCAGTGGAGCACTGAGCACTGAGCTTGCCTGAGTGGAGCCAGGATTGGCACAGTGGACCCCTGTGGCCCACAGGCCTGCCCCCCTCAGATGGGTTAGTGGGTCTGTTCTCATGTAATAAACCTTGTCTCAATCTCCCCAGCATTAGAGGTTCCAGTTAATTACTCAGATGTGATTACACATCTTAGAATGCCACACAGGCAAGAGTTTCATATCCTCTTCATTTGTCTGGACAAGGAAATGTTACTACCTAACAAATGGTCACTTACTCATAAACTCAACTCGACTTAAGATCAGCCCGGCCTGACACCTGCAAGGCACTATGTGCTCCGATGGCTGTGGAGTCACAATTGCTACCCTCAGCGAAAACTAGAGCACACAACAGTTTACAATACAGGTAAGTGTCATAAGAAAAACACAAAAACAAAACTGGGAAAGACTTCATACAGGAAGGGGCATTTCATGTCAACTTGGAGGATACAAGAAACTTTCAGTTGAAGATGGTGGCACCGCAGGAGCATTCTAGAGAGAGAGAAGATGAGCTAGGCCATGGAGACAGGAAACTCTTCACACCCAGGAAGCACAGTGAGGCAGCACCTGCCGATGCCGTACGGCTCACCACCACCCTCACTCTCTGAGAACTGCCTGCCGGCTCGTCGGATGAGTCTCCAGTCACCACGTCAGCACCGAGTGCCCGGCTCAGGATGGGCACCTGCTCCACGCCCCTGCAGCATGGGCTGCCAGCTGGTCCATGTACATCTCGTCTGCTATAACAAGGAAACCGAGGATGGCAAAGGTGCACAGAGCACCAGCTGGAAGGGCTGAGACAGAGTGAAGGCAGCCAACACAGAGGGACGAGGAAGGAGAGAGGCAGAGCAAGGCAGGACAGTGCCGGTGATGCAGGTGATTCAGGTCCCAATGGGGACATCTTCCCCAGGTGCCCTAAGCAGTGGCCAGCCAGCAGAGCTTGGGGCAGCCAGAGATGTGGACCAAAGAACCCCAACCACCATCAAGAAGGTTAGAAAGCTGACATCTGTGATCTGGGGGGACTGCTGGATCACAGATGTCATTTATCTTGTTCTCCCAAGCTAGAGGGATGAGAAACACGCCCTTTAAGAGCAGCTCCAATCTAGACAAGCAAAAGAAATGCAACTTCTTAATTTGTGTAAGAGATGGCCTTTTTCAGTAGCTCCTACTTCAGTGAGGTTACACACTTCAGCTAGCGCTCTCACAGCCTCTTCTGGGTGACCCAGCCTCTCTCCAGCCAATTTCCTCTCCTTACCTCTGCTCTCTTCCCTCTAATCTCTGGGAGAAGTGTCCGGGGAGACTTAGGCGGCTTGCCTTAAAACTAAAGTGAGTCTCTTGTAGGCAGCATATTATTGGATCTTGTTGTTGTTTTTTTGTAATCTAATCAGCCACTCTGTCTTTTGATTGGAGAATTTAATCCATTTACATTTCAAGTAATTGGTAAGTAATTATTATTATTGCCATTTGGATAATTTTTTTAGTTTCATTTGTTTCTTCCTCTCTTGCTATCTTCCTTTGTGACTTTTTTTCATTTTTGGAACATAATAATTGTATGTATTTATGGGGCACAATGTGACATTGATTTGTTGATTTTTTTGTAGTGTTATGCTTTGATTCCTTTTTTTTATCTTTTATGTATCTACTAGAAATTTTTTTCTTTATAGTTATCATGAGGCTTACATAAAACATCTTATAGATTTCACAGTCCATTTTAAGCTAACTGCAATCACATACAAAATCTCTACACTTTTACTTGTCACACATACATTTTATGCTATTGATGTCACACTTTACATCTTTATATATTATGTATCCATTAAGAAATTATTCTAGTTATGGTTATTTTTAACATTTTTTCTTTCAATTTTTATGATAGAGTTAAAAGTGCTTTATGCACCACCATTACAGTATTAGTGTTCTGAATTTGACTATATATTTGTCTTTACTAGGAAGTTTTATACTTTCATACATTTTCATGTTGTCAGTATCCTTTTATTTCAATTTGAAGAACTCCCTTTAGCATTTCTTATAAGACAGGTCTAGTGATAATGAACTTCCTCATCTTTTGTTTGTCTGGGAAAGTCTTTGTCTCCCCTTCATTTTGCTTTGCTGGGTATAGTAGTCTTGGTTGGCAGGATTTTTTTCTTTCAGCATTTTAACTATATCATTCTACTCTCCCCTGGCCTGCAACATGTCTGCTGAGAAATTCACTGCTAATTTTATGGTTCCTTTGTACATCATGAGTCCATTTTCCTTTGCTACTTTCAAAATTCTCTCTCTCTCTCTCTCTCTCTCTCTCTCTCTCTCTCTGTGACTTTTGAGAATTTGGTTAGTAACTTGATGAATAATTTCCCTCTCCAGATCTGGGAAGTTTTTTGTCATTATTTCTTTAAGTAAGCATTCTGTCCCTTCTCTTTCTCTATTCCTTCTGGGACTCCCATAATGTGTTTATTGGTTCACTTCATAGTGTCTGATTAGTCCAATAGGATTTCTGCACTCTTTTTCCTTTTTTTTTCCTTTTTGTTCCTCTGACCAGGTAATTTCAAATAACCTCTCCTCAAGCTTGTTGATTCTTTCTTCTGCTGTTGAAAATTACTATCAAATTTTTCAGTTCATTGTGTTCTTTAGTTCTGTACTTTCTGTTTGGTTCTTTTTATATTTTCTATCTCTCTGTTGAACCCATTTTGTTCATATATTGCTTTCCTGATTTTTTCAGTTGTCTATCTTGTTCTCTTGTAACTCACTGAGCTTCTTTGAGATATAATTTGAAATTCCTTGTCAGGCAATTCATAGTTCCCTATTTCTTTAGTGTCAATTGCTGGTGCTTTATTTTGTTCCTTTGGTGGTTTCATGTTTCCCTGATTATTCCATGATTCTTATGTCCATGCACTGATGTCTGTGCACTTGAAGAAGTACAACATCTCTCAGTCATTACAGACTGGCCGCATCAATGAAAGACCTTCATCGGTCAGCCTGTCTAGAGATTCTGGGCAAGCCAGCTGTTAGGGTGTGCAGGTGGGCTGGCCTGGAGCCTGGGGCCATGGGGGATGACCTGGGGGTTGTAGTCACAGGGGCCAGCTGGCATTGGGGTGGGCCTGGAATCTGAAGACTGGTCCGTGGGGGCTAGCCTAGAGCTGGGCAGGCCTGGAGGCAGGGTTCATAAGTGATAACCTGGAGCCTGAGGCTGTGGGAGCTGACCTGATACCAGAGTTCACTGGGGTGAGCCTGGTACACTGGGGTGAGCCTAATACTGGGGTCCACAGCAAAGTCAGGTACTCACTTCATCTTCCTTTCCCCATGTGGAGGGTATCTCTGTGTGTGTCTTAGGGGAGAGGTGACACAAGAAATGTGAAACTGTCCTTCCTCCCCTCTTTAATGTATGTTTTCTTATTTCTTTGCTTCACACAAGTGCAGTAATCTCACACCTGGATTCCTTAACTCATGTGAAGGCAATTTCATGTGTGGATGGTTGTCCAAATTCATTTTTCTGCAAAGGGACAAGCATTGGAGCCTCCTATTCTGCTATCTTACTGATACTACTCTCCTAATTCCACAACTTCATTTCTTGGTAATGCTTTTCTGACTATCAGTCGCTGTATACCTTAGTGACTCACAGAGTACCTGCAAGGCACCATGCATGCTCTGGGAAGACCAAGATGCATAGCAGGACAATGTTCTGACTTCAAGGACCTCACAGTTTCCTGAAGGGGAACCTGAATGCTTATGGAAAGTAGGCTTTAATATTGGGGAAGAAGAGACGCAGCAGAGGGCATTGTGAGGTGTGTGTGCATGTGTGAATGAGTGTGTGTGTACATGCCTACACGTACATGCCTGTACGTGTATATCTTTGAAGGGAGATAGGCCAAGGAGGAGGACAAATGAGGAAAGAAGTTAAGAACTGGGCAACTAGAGATACTGAGGTGAGTTACATCCACGCTGAGTTTTTCCCTTGGACCAGAGTGATAGAAGTTGTAACAGGATTTAATTTTTCATTCAATCCCGCATTCATTAAATCAGCCACAATTTCTGAGCCATGCATGCCCACTGACTGTTAGAGCCATGGATATTCTTCAGGACAAGATCAGAGAAAGAGATTTTGTGTGTGTACTGTTCACATGGACACCCCGTTTCTGAACAAGGGCCACCTGAACATGGATATTCTATTGACACTCCAATACTGGCCTCATCCCAAGATCGTAAATTCCCTTTCATTTCTTTTTAGCCTAGGGTTCAAGACCATGTGGCCACCACAAAACATTTTTAAAATTCTGCTCTTTAAAATTTCATAGTGGAAGAATTAGAAGTGAACTCCTTAGCTGTTCCAACTTCCTGCAGTGCTGGGCCCCAGTCCGACGAAGCCCCTGCGCTGACAAAATCACCAGTTGGAGTTTCAAACCACATTTGTACAAACCATTATTTTCCCTTCTCCGATTTCTGGGTTCTGTTCTCACACACATGCCAGGCTTATGAAGTTGTGTGAAGTTCAGGAAGTAAATTCCTCTGTAAGAAAGTGATTTATAACATTGGGGTTGTAGCCTGAACACTGTCAGAATAAATCCAGTTCAATTTTTCTCCAATTTATTTTTCCTAATTTATTTCTCCCTTGTTTCCTTTCCCTGCTTTGTCCAATCCACCCAACACACACATGCACATATGCACGCATGTGCACACACACACACAAGGCCTGCAGCACACCTTGCTTCATTTCGATGTCACAGTGCTGTGCTAGGAGGCCCCTCTGGGGCCTGCCTTACAGTTCTGTGGTCCCACTCACCGTCTGCCAAGCCCAGAGCTATGACCCAGCTGGAAAGTCTCGTTCCAAGTGTCGGCATCAAGTGTGACTCCATGGTGAGAGTCTCTAAAGGAATCAAACAGGTCCATGCATTTGGCAGTTTGATCGACCCATCTGATATCCGCAGATCCTTTCTGGAAGTCTCTGACTTTCCCAGTGATGTTGTGCGTAGTCCAGAAAAGCAGCTTATAAGCAAGTACAGGGTATTGCTTTCATGTGGCAGAAGTAGGGCCGGCTGTCCCGTAGGCATCCCAACAGCTGCCTGTACCCACAGCACTTTACACTGCCAAGTGAGCTCACGGTCCAGGAGGGATTTTTGTGCCTCAAAAATGAGCAGGCAACATCAATACATGAGTGGATTAACAAAATGTGGTATATGTGTACCATGGAGTACTAGTCAGCTTTAAGAAACAATGGTGATATAGCACCTCTTGTATTTTCCTGGATACAGCTGGAACCCATTCTACTAAGTGAAGTATCTCAAGAATGGAAAAACAAGCACCACATGTACTCACCGGCAAATTGGTATTAACGGGTCAACACCTAAGTGGACGTATAGGAATAACATTTATCAGGTGTCGGGCAGGTAGGAGGGGGGAGGAGGGGATGGGTATATACAAACATAATGAGTGAGATGTGCAACATTTGGGGGATGGTCATACTTGAAGCTCTGCCTCGAAGGGGGAGGGGGGAAAGGCAATATACGTAACCGTAATATTTGTACCCCCATAATATGCTGAAATAAAAAAATTTAAAACAAACAAACAAACAAACAAACAAACAAAAAACAAATGTTGAAGCCCTAACTCCCAATGTGGTGATATTTGGAGGTAGTGCCTTTGGGAAGTAATTAGGTTTAAATGAGATCATGAGGGCGGAGTCCCCACGATGGGATTAGTGGCCTTATAAGAAGTGGAAGAGAGACCAGACTCTGTGTCAGGGGAGGACAGTGAGAAGGCGGCCATCTGCAAGCCAGGAAGAGAGCCCTCACCAGGAACCAAATCTGCCAGCACCTTGATCTTGGACTTTCCAGCCCCAGAACTGTGAGAGAGAAAGTCCTTTCTGCACTGCCCTTGACCCCAGAGGACTAGGCTGAGGTGAGTGAGGCACCAAGAGTGCAAAATTTAAGAG
>CAUYPO010074338.1:0-10228 GCA_963574435.1 Cheirogaleus major
ATCATATAACAGCTCATTAGTCAACATCACATCACATACACGATGTTGGTCCCACCAGATTACAATACCGTATCTGTACTGCACCTTTTCTATGTTTATATATATTTGGATACACACATACTTACCACTGTCTTACAGTTGCCTACAGCGTTCAGCACAGCATCATACTGTACTGGTTTGTGGCCTAGGAGTAGTAGGCCATGCCATAGGCCTAGGTGTGCAGTAGGCCCCACACGTGTAAGTACAGGCTGTGATGTTCACACAATGATGAATCACCTAAGGACGCATTTCTCAGAAAGCATCCTTGTCCTTAAGCAACTCCTGACTGTAGTTGTGAAAGTAGATTTAGATGGAGTTTGGAACGAAGGTGCTGGTTCTGGGTGGCAGGCTTGAGGGTCCAGTCTCTCATTGTAACTCACAAGGCCGGCGCTAGAGGGAGCTCTTGTGGCACAGAGGAGGGAAGTAACCTTTGGTACCAAGAGAAATCCTGGAGCTGAACCTGAGCTGAGTCTTCAATAATGTTGATAACAAAATGACGGCTGACGTTTACCAAGTGCTTGCCAGGCACTGTGCCGACTGCGTAAACATCTTTTAGTTTTTGTCGGTTTTTTTCCATTTCATCAGCACAACAGCCTCCTGTGGTATCTTTTATTAATATTTCCATTTTGCAGTAGAGGAAAGTGAGTCTTAGTAATAAGTCACTTGCCCGAGGTCACAAAGGCAGTATGTGGTGGCGCTGGGATTCAAACCTAGGAGCAAAGGTGGCTGTCACACATGTCCTGGTTTATTCTGTGTGCAGACACTTCAGCCAGAGAGGGCTGCGCACGCGCAGCCTGGAGGCACGACACAGTCAAACCAGGGAGCGTTCACGGAGCAGCCACTGCGCCTGGAACTCTTCAGTCTGTTTCACGTGCATTAACTCAGGCTCCTGTGGCAGGGCCACAATTAATGTAAGGACTGGAATCCTCCTTATTTCTGTGCCTCCCTAGGGTGAGGGTGGAGGAGTATTAATGTCTGCCTCAGCCCTGCAACCCCATGGGAGTTCCTTGGATGGGGCTCTGGTCAGTGAGGGGCACTTGATCTAGGACCATCCTGATCATTCTGGCCCTCGCTGGTAGAGGCAGAGAGGAGTGCTCAGGAGTGCTCTGGTTTGGTCGCTGAAGCTCATTCTTTCTCTGGCCCTGCACTTTCCGTCAGCCCCTGGCTGGCAGCTTGGGGCCGGGCAGAGGCAGCAGCTCAGCCTGGAGGGTCTCTGACACGGGATAACAAGCCACTCTCTCAGGACTGTTGCAGACTAAGAGGAGCAATAGCAGAAATGCCTGGCATGTGGTGGACTTGTGTTTATCTCCCAGTGATCTCCCACCATGGCACATATGACGACTTTGGGAGCAACACCTGCCCTGATCTTCGTGGTGAGATCCCACACCAGTGAGAACTTCCCCTTGGCTAATTCAAATCCTTCTTACTGTTTTCAGGGCTATTTTCTCTGGTTGCTTTTCGAGCCAATGGAGCACAGCTGGACTCCCACACACACGAGGGATGACCTCCAATTATTATAAGCAACTGTCTAAATCCCACATAAGTGATCTGCCTCAGCAGAGTTTTATGCAGCATTTAGGGCTGAGCCCACCCCTCCAAAGGCAGCTGTCCCACTGCCTCTTGGGGGTGTCTCCCTCTCCCATTTTCCATGTATCTGAGCACCGAGCCAGCCCTTGTCACCCCTGTCCTCACCCTCGGAAGTGCCCATTGCTGAAAGGAAGCTCTGGGCCCAGTGGGCTCCCTGTCGCCTCAGTGGATCAGGAGGACTTCGGGCTCCTGGTCTCACTGTGCGAGCACACTGAAGGGGCAGGTGCTGCTGGCACTCGGATCAGTGCTCAAGGAGGAAATAGCCCCCTGAGGATTCAGCCTGAGCCCAGTGGTCTCCCTTGTCCAAGATGCCCTGTTTTTTTTGCCTTACCCACCACTCAGTTTGGGATCTTAAACATGACAGTGGATGGGATCAGGGGGACTTTTACTCCAAGCACATGTTCAGTTATGTGGGTGTTTCTTCTCAATCCTCCTGGTTTCGAAGTGCTCCCTGGTGTCTTGCCTCAGTACTTCTTGCTGCAGTGAAAAAATCTTCATATCACAACTGTGTTACTTAGAGAAGCATCTTCCCTGGCTGGTTGGGTTATGTGATTTAATACCAGAACCTTCACATGCTCCTGCATACCATTTGCTACCCCACACAGGTCTTGGACTTTCAGTCTGTGTCCTCAGACCTGTTCCCTCCTTACTGGGGCTCCTTGTCTCTCCCTTTACCACATGGCCGCCCTAGTCTGGCCTCAGTGTGTTCATCATCATTCACCTAATTGATAATGCTAGAGCATCAGACGATGACACAGCATTCCCCATGCAGATGTGTTACATGTCCCCACATACCTAAGGTGGATGTTATCAACTCCCTGTCACAGAAGCATGGGCTCAGAGATTCAGGTGATCTCCCAAGGACACAGGGCTCCTACTGCAGGTGCTATAGCTGACATCAAGTGCTCCTCACCTGTACTTCCTGCTCTCTTCTGTAGTGGTCACTGCTTAGCTGTTGGTGCCAGCCAGGACCAAGTATGATATTGCCACAGTCCCTCCTGCTGCTCCACCCAGTGCACATGGGGGCCAAGCACACCTCTGCATTCACAGAAACCCCAGCAAAGCCAGGACCTGTGAAAGCACCCAGAGAGCAGAGGATGAGGAGGGAAGGGATTCTCAAGTCCTTGGACTCAGGATAATATGGTTAAGTTTCCTGCTAGAGATTTCTGGGCTCACATACACTATCTTCCTGCTCTAAGCACTCCCCTCTGTGGTAAGGATGGGGTGTAGGGAGTCAAACAAGGACACGATGAGCTCCCCAAGGCCCGAGCAACAGATGCCAGTGGTAGAACATTCCACTCTTCAAGCCATCAGTGCACTTTAGCTTCTGTGACGCTCGCTGAGTGTGGCACTCTGGGAATGTTTCTGTGAGCATGAATCACCATTGCCTGCCCCTTCTCCAGGGCTCCAGTGTGGCACTTCGGGGTTGCTAATTAGCTGAACCTGCAGCAAAGATACCAGGGGGAGAAATTCCAAGGGTCATTCCTGGATGGAGAAATACATGCTTGAGTTAGTTACATGGGGGCCTTGGAGCAGCCCAGTGATTTCTCCCATATGTGTGGCTGTGTATTTGTTTTGCTGAGATGTAACACATGTACGAAAATGTCCCAGAGGTCTGGAGACTCTGAAGAGCTGTGGAGAGACTGATCCTGCAGGAGGGGTGGGAGCAGATGGTTCAGGCTCTCTGGGGCTGGACCTATTGCATTCTGGTGCGGTGAGCATCTCTCACAGCCACAGGTGGCTGAAACACAAAATCCCAGGCCAGTTCTCAGGGAAGGACATGGACAGCTAAGAAGAGGCTTATTTTGGATCATGAACCTCAAGAGAAAGGATGCCAGTCACTGGCATGGTTCATCAATTTATCAGATAGACGAAACCCACCTGCTTTCACAGAAGGGGCTCGTCCTCAACTCACTGAACGTTAGATGTAAAGAGGGGCTTGGAGGTGGTCCAGTCCCAACTCCTCCTTTTGCAGACGAGGGGAGCTCCTATTTTACAAAGGAAGGCACCAGAATCCAAGCGTCTTGGCTTGCAATCCACTGCTATTTCCACTGCAGGTGGCTTACGACCAGGCCCTCAGACAGAGGACCCGGCACAAGGCCCCCTGTGCCAGTAGAGTGGAGAGGCGAGACCTCACTTGCCAGCAGGGAAGCCTCCCATGGAAGAGGAGCCATTCTATCCTCCTCACGTGGGTCGGGAGCTCTGGGAGTGAGATACACAGGGTGTGGGGGTGCAGGGTGATGCCCCCAGCTGACCTGGCCAGCACAGCAGCCTAGCTAACAGCCTAGCCTAGCTGAGATGGCATTGTGAGTGTCGGACTCTCTTACCCCCGTGCAATGAAAGGCGGCTCCCTTCCCCTCATGAGCTAGTCCTAGGATCATGCAGACTGTGACTGGAGACAGGTGTCCTAGTTGCTGGTCTCATTATTTCTGAAGCTTTACCAAACTCAGTTGTAAAGTCTGGCTCTTCATATCCATGATTTGATTCCACTTTAGCAGGGATTGCTCTAATTAATCTATTCTACCTGCTTCTGGGAAACAGAGCAGGGGTCCACGTCAGAAACCTCTGAAAACTCTGGACACCTCCATATCCCATTTATCTGTGACTCCCCATAAGTGGGCATTGTGCACAGAAGCCTGGTGATCCTTGTGAACAGCTAGGAAGCTCAGAGACATATGACATCTGCTCAAAGTGGAAATGTCCTTCCAGATGGAAGAGACAGTAACATTCTCTGCTCTTTTCTGTGGTTCTGATTTTTCCTTCCTTTTACTGTTTGCATCGACTGTAATATAAGTGCTGTAGTTATTGCTATAAGTTCCCTCAAACCCTTTTAGGGAGGAGTGAAGAAAGTGGGACATAAATATAAATAATAAATTAATAAAATAGTCAACAATAATTAATCCAAATCAGCTCCTGGTACAATTTCTGTTTGTCCAGACTTTCTGTTGTTGCTTTTCTAAACGTCATCAAACAAGGTACTGATTTGCACACAGGCTACCAAGACTCTTTGCAAAATGAAGACACTGTACATTACAAAACAGTTATAACGTCATAGCCACAATTTCACAGCGAGTTAAGCACATTCTGAGAAAGGAACCAAGGACAAAGCAATCTCATCACTGTCTTTGGGTTTAGGCAGGAGGAAGCAGAGAGCCCTGGAGACAATGAAAGGCAGAACGCCCAGTTCCCACCCACCTCGGCTGCCCCTGAGCTCCACTAGTTTCTTCTGCTGGTAGGTGAGATTCCAGCCCTCCATCAGTGGGAGGGAAGGAAGGGGGGTGTTTCTCTGACTCTTATGAGTGTGTTAGTCAGAGAAACAGAACCAGTAGGGTGTGTGTGTGTGTGTGTGTGTGTGTGTGTGTGTGTCTGTGTATGAGTATGGAGAGGTGGGGAGAGCAAAAGAGAGATTTATTTTAAATGACTCACAATTTAAAGGCTAGCAAGTCCAAAATACTCAGGGAAAACTGGCAGGCTAGAGGCCCAGGGGAGAGTTGATGCTGCATTCTCAAGTCTCTGAAGGCTGTCTTCTGACAGAATTCCCTCTTCCTCCGGAAGTTCGTTCTTTTCTCTTAAGACCTGCGACTGATTGGATGAGCCCCCCACATGGTAGAGGGTAAGCAGGTCTACTCAAAAAGTCCGCTGACCTCAATGTGAATCTCATCTAAAACTTCTTTTCTCAGTGACATCTAGACTGGTGTTGACCAAATATCTGGCACGATGGCCTCGCCAAGTTGACATATAAAATTAGCCATCGCAATGAGATGCAAAGCATTTGAGGAAAAATAGAGGACACAGCGTCAGGACGATCTCAGAACAAGCCTGACATGGGCCGAATAGAAACAGGCAAACGGAGGAGCACAGAGAAGGGAAATCTTCAGGACGCACCAGTGACAATGCGGAAAATAAAAGACTATAACAAGCGAAATCTGCTCAATTACTCAGGAAAGAAGAGAAAAAATATTTCCCAAGCAATGAAAATAAGCTTCCCGGGACATTGCTGTTTTCTCCTTCCCCCAATCCTGTTCCTTGTGCCGCTTCTCCGCCAGGGGGCGCTCTGCCCCGCGCTCCATGCCGCGCCCGCCCCACCCCGCCCGCGGCTCTGCGCCCCGCCCCTCCCCTCCCCTCCCCGTCCCGCCCCCGGCTCTGGGCCCCGCCCCTCCCCGCCCCGCCCCGTCCCTCCCCGCCCCGCCCCGCCCCGCCCCGCCCCGCCCGCGGCTCTGCGCCCCGCCCCGCCCCGCCCCGCCCGCTGCTGCCCTGGCTCCCCAGGCGACGCGGCTGGCCTGGCACGGATGTTAGTGCGCCTGTGTAGGTTCGTTACATGCAGAAGAAATCTCTGCCGCTACGTCTGCGGCGCCCGCGGAGCGGAGCCGGAGGATCGCGCCAGGCCTCAGCACGCCCGCGGGCGCCCGCCCTCACCCCGCGGGAGCCGGGGCCGGGGCCGGGGCCGGGCGGGCCTCGCCGCTCCTTCCCGCCGGCCGAGGAGCCGGGCGAGCAGGCCGCCACCGCCTTTGGGCGCGGGGCCGCCGGGTCCCCACCGCCGCCCCCGCCGGGCTGCGGCAGGTGCGTGGGGTCGCCCCGCTCCGCCCGGCCTTTCCCTCCGCGGGCCCCGCGTGTGCGGCGCGTTCTCGCGGGCAGCGCCGGCCCGCCGGACGGGGAGCCCGAGCAGAGCGAAGGGTTCTTGGACCTTAATCCCCCGCGCGTGGCGATCTGGGCCTCTCTCTAGACGCGGAAGGGCCCGAGACTGGCCGTCTCCTTTTCTTTCCTTGTAATGAACATTCCTTTCCTCCCCTTAAGAAAAAAAGAAAACAAAACTTTGCCTATGGAGGCCCAAAGAAATTACGCTTCCGCTTTCCTCAAGTTGGACTAGTCTCTCGCCCTCGCACTGTTTTTTACTCTGTTTCAAATAGCCAAGTTTCCGTGGCCACCCATAAATAACAAAGATAAATACATAGACTTGGCAGGAGGCGGGCTCTCAACGTTATTTCCAGCCGCTGCGTTCGGGACCGGCAGCGACCGCGGCAGCCGGACTAGGCGACGCGGAGCTGCGGACGCGAGCGCCGGCGGGCGGGCCTGCGCCCTCCAGTGCGCCTGCGCCCGCGGGGCTTCTCGAGCCGTGCCTGCTTAGGGCGGGTCCTCGAGACCGCAGAGTAGGTCTTGCTGCTTTACCTCTCCCGACTCAACCGTTCCATTTAAGAGACCTTGGTCAACACCTGCCATGGTGCCTGAAATTCCACATATCGAACAGTTATTCTTTGGAGTCCTAAATGTTTTCTAGCTTCCCACTCAAAAACAAATATCCTGGGTAGAAATTACATTTTACACCTTCACCAGCTCAAACCTAAAACATGAAGATGTGATGGGGAATAGGGGAGGATTGTGTCCTGCAGCTGAGAGTAAGTTGCTTCTTGAATAAGGTGCAAGGAAATGTACCTAAACAGCTTCCAGACAATGTCATAAGTAGGGTCTGTAGCTATTAATACACTAACCAGTATGGCCACCAATAGCCATTTTTCACTATTGAGCGCTTGAAATGTGGCAGGTCTGAATTGAGGTGTTCTGAAAGGGTAAAATACACGTTGGGTTTTGAAAAATTAGTATTAAAAAAGAAGATAAAATACTATATTTATGATGTTTATGTTGATTACCTGTTGAAATAATAGTTTGGATATATTCAGTTAAATATTATGAAACCTTTTAAAATGAATTTCACCTATTAATTTTCTTTTCAAAGTGTACCTACTAGGCTACTTAAAATTGTGTATATTCCTATATTTATTTTGGACAATGCAGTTCTAGAAAATACGATGAGCAAACTCCAAAACAGATGTCACCTGATTTACCACTTTGCTGTAGAATTAGTCTTCCACTTATCCATCTATCTGTAACAGGGAATGGCTGGAAAACAAAATGGCAGAAATATTTTCTGTCTCTTTGAAACTTCGCCCACTCTTTTTGAGAACTGAAACCTGCATCCCTGCCTCAGGCCAGTGCTTGGGAGGAGCAGAGAGAGAGCCTTTTGTTCTTGCATCCCAGGCCAGCACCAGACCCCCAGGTGGGTCAAGGTGGAGCTTTGTGTTTGGCAGAGATGGGAGGACTAGAATAGTTAACCACAATAGCCTAGAACTGAGAGGCTCTCCCTATAAAAGCTCTGTGTTTCTGCTTATGTTCAGGAAATTTGGATTTTGAGATGAGAGGTTCTGTCATTGGTTCACCTTTGCTGGCAATGTAATAAATCTTCTCTTTCCTTCCCTTCAAACTGCTTGTTCTTGTTCTTTCTAGGGTAGAGGTGACTGTTGCTTAGAGGTGTGGGGACATTTAAGATATGTTTTGAAGGTAAAATTGACAGGACTTGAGGATAGATTTCTAATAAGGGAAAGAGAGAGGTGGTGTCAAGAATATTTTGTCAATTATGGACTCAAGTAACTGGTTGGATAATGGTGCCATTTGCTGAGATAACAAATACGTAAACAAGAACAGGCAGGTGAGTGGAGGCATTGGTCCCCTTCACTGGGGATGCCTGTGCGCCCTCCAGGTGGAGCTGTCAGGGGAGCAGGCCTGGGCTGCAGGTCAGACTCTGGGCATTGTTGGCACATGGATGGTCTGGATGCCCAGGAGGTGAGGAGATGAGATCACCCAGGGAGAGAAGTGCTGTGGGATGTGGCTCCTGTGCTATCATCCAGAATGTTCCACAAAGGTCAAGGTGTTCCTTCAAACAGAACTTCAAATGTTTACTGTGCTGTGATTGGTCTCCTCTCTGGAGGGTGTCCCTGGGTGCACATATGCTGCCCTGGCCTGACCCTCCAGGCTACAGCCCAGCAATGAGGCAGAATTCACAGAAGGGGAACATTGATTGTAAATACTGGTGACCTGCATCTGGCCCTAATATTATTTTATTTTAAAAAAATCATATACCAAGGCAACTTGGCAATTATATGTATTAATTGCATTTGCATACAAGGGTCCCCTCGGATCAGAGCAATCTATGTTTATGATTTGGAAATTGCTCACTGAATAACTGCACATGTAAGCCACTTCTGTTTCCTTGTTTTTTATGAAGTCGTTTTATTATTGCTTCTAATTAGCAATGAGAGAAAATATAATTATTTTGTGAATAAAATAAAATAATTTGTGAATACAGTTTAGGCTCATCCATGCTCGTTATTCCTCTCAGGCATTTTATCCTCACTCTCTGCTTGATTAGTCATATGGCATCATTGAGCCACGGCAGTCACAAACCTCCTTCCCTGTTAAACCCAGGACGTTCCTCATGGCGACAGCTTCCAGGCCTCCTCAGGGTGCTTTCCCTGTGGAGCCCAAATGCCTTGAGTTTGTTCAGAAGCAACCCGAAACCTCCTCTCCTGCCTGACCCCACACAACACACCCTCCCATCCTCTGCGCAGTCTCCTGGGTCACAGCATTAAAACGACCAAATGCTGCTGTGAAGTTTTTGTTATTGTTGTGATGGACAACAACATATTTTATAGGCACATATTTGCTTTTCCATTTCTTTCCTTTTAGATCTACACATACTCAATGACAAATGTCTTTTACAGTTGGTACACATGGCACAAAGAGATGTAAAGGACATTGGAAACCAAGAAGGGGGAGAAGGGAGGGATAAAAACGGTGTACAGTGAACACTATTCTGGTGCTGGGCACACTAAAACCCCTCATTTAAGCTTTATATAAGGAATCCATGTAACAAAAACATCTGTACCCCCTTGATATTTTGAAATCAAAAAAACTAGGTTTAATTCAACCCATCAAGAAAAACCAACAGACATATTGGATTAATTGCTATAGCTGAATTGAGAGTTTGTCCCCCAGTCTCCTCACTGCGACTGCTCATGGTTGTGAATGGTCTCTTCCTTCACATTCAAGAGACTCCAATGTGCATGGCTGAAAGGTAACATATCAAAAACTTAAATACTTCTGTCTCACTCAGTAACAAGATTTGCTTATGATTACATTCCAAATTTTACTTTTTAGAACCTCTGCTTCTTTATCAGCAAAATAAGATATTTGGCCTGAATTTCTGGCTTTTATCTGGGAGTTTTCATAAGAATCCCCTGTGGCATGTTGTGAAAGCACCACTGCCCCAAAACCACCACCAGAAATTTGAATTTTGTGAAATTTGAATATGGCCTGCACACGTGTATATTTATAAATTTCCACGAGTGATTCTGAAGCTTACTTAGTTGGAAAGACATTAGTCAAGATCCATGGCTTTAACTCTGGCTCCACATTGGAATTACCTGAAAGGTATTAAAAAATGATAATTCACAGGTCTCATCACAGGCTAGGGCAAACTCATAATCAGGAAAAGGGCAGCAGATTGCAAATTAAACAAAATGATGCATGGAGATCCCTGAATTTTATTTTATTTATTTTATTTTATTTTATTTTATTTTTTGAGACAAGAGTCTCACTCTGTTGCCCTGGCTAGAGTGAGTGCCGTGGCATCAGCCTAGCTCACAGCAACCTCAAACTCCTGGGCTCAAGCAATCCTTCTGCCTCAGCCTCCCGAGTAGCTGGGACTACAGGCATGCGCTACCATGCCCAGCTAATTTTTTCTATATATTTTTAGTTGGCCAATTAATTT
>CAUYPO010074339.1:0-24942 GCA_963574435.1 Cheirogaleus major
AATTCCATATAGTTTTGTATCAATCCATATTCGGAAATCTTCCTCCGTCAGTTTACTCAAATCATGTAAGCTGGTGTCAGAAGATGGAGAATGAATATTTTGCTTTGGAGGTGACTTTTCTCTCGGCTCCTTCATGTTTCCTGTGAACTTTCGCTGGTTCTTTCTCATCTGTTTGCTTTATCGAAGATCAGAGGCGATGGGGCTGGATTATGAGGTAAAATCTAGAATTCAGGAGGAACAATGCTTGGCCGATCCGGGGATATGTGCTCTGGACTTCTTCATGCTGACTTCAGGCACTTCCCTGCTTGCGTGGGTGTGGAGGTCGGCGAAGGAGAAGTCATCCTACTGTGGCACAAATCACACAGTCCCGTTTGGCTAGCCGCTGAGCGCGGCCAGCTTACACTCCAATCCCTGCTGTACCACTCAGATTCTTGGAACTTCATGGCAAATCCATTCCGTCACTTTCCTCCTTTTCCCGGCACTGCTGCCCCTCGAAGCTTCCCTGTAATTCCGTGAAGCTGATCCTGTGGGAGAACTACCCCCTTGAGTGATTCAAGTCGCCTTCTTCACCTCCCAGTCTTGCCAGTGCCTTGATCTTGGACTTCTCAGCCTCTAGAACTTGGTATGCTCCTTCTGAATATCCCTTCTGTGCCCCGGGCAATGTTAGACCTGGGTGCGCAGGATCTGGTCTGCAGGTCTGACCTCTGGGCCCCGGAGTTCAATCCCTGACCCCACCAGGGAGAGGAGTGCCAGTCCTAATTCCCCCACAGGAAGCCCAAGCTGGGTAGATGTCTCTCAGCCTCAGGGTCTGCCCCATTCTCCCGGAATCACCAGGCCAGCAGCACCTGGGAAGGCTGGCGGGTAGGGATCTCCCCATCTGAGTACCCCTCAGTCAGCTGTAGGGCCCCAAAAGGGAAGGTCCCATTCCCTGGAGATGCCTCCGGCTGGTGGCTATATTGTCTCTCTCAGCAGCCGTGGTAGGGACGGGGGAGGGGAGAGCGCAGCAATATGGCGCCTGCTGTGCGGTCAGGTCAGTGTGCATGCAGGTGCCCCGAGGGAGTTGGGAGCTTGGTGCCGCGTCTGCTACAGGCTCACTGCTCAGTGGCGGTGGCCGTCTCTGGACTGGTGTCCACAGGTCTCTCCAACCGCTGGGGAGCCCACCAGCAGTCCGAGATGCAAGGGAGGGGGAAGTTAACTGCTCCACCTACCCTTGCCGCTGGTCTCTAGACTGCTCGCTCTGGAGGTCTCTCCTTCCAGTTCTCCTCCGCAACCTCCTCCCGTGGAGTCTCCCGTAGTCTCCGGCACTCCTCCTTCCGACCCCTGTCCGATGTATGGTCGTTTGCTTGCTTCTTTCTTCTAATATCTTCTAGAAGCTGTCTTTTCTGCAGAGACACTCTGTCTGGCGGTGTTTCTCGTCCGCCATCTTGCTCTGCCCTCTCCTATTTCTAGCAATATTTTAAATGCCCTTGAAGACAGTTCTGGGAAATACAAAAATGGAGATGTGGCCTCTGCCTTATTGTAGCTTGTTACAGAGAGACAGATGTGAAAAGAAACATATCTCCTCACTAGTTAGAAGGGGTCTCATGGAAGTCCACAGAAGGTACATAGAGGGCAACACAAAGCAGGAGATGGTCTCGACTACCTGTGATGGTTGGGGTAAGGGCAAGTGAGAGGAGAAAAGAAAGGATGCCAGGCAACAAGAAGTCACTGGGGTATGAAACACAGCCAGGTGTGCTGCATAATGGTGAGTAGCTCAGGACGGTTGGATCATACATTAAAATGGCAACATAAGAGGATGACAGAGAAGACGCTAGAGAGAGAGGTAGGCAGAGAGCAAGACATGAGTTTCTCTAGTGCTTTACTGAGTTTGAATTTTTCATTGTTTCTTATACCATAAAATGCTTTTAATCAGGGATGCAATGTAATCCAAAACAAAAAATTTTGATTGAGGCTGTATACAGTAGGAAAGTTATTTGTAATAATTATAGCAGACAGGAGTGCAGTTGGGAGACTTGTACTTACACAGGCATGAGATGATGAAGGCCTGGGTCAGGTGAGGAGTGGTGGAATGCAAGGTGGCCCATGAGTCAAACCCAGTGTATTCTCCTGTCCACTCCCCTGAATGCCTCTGTGGGCAAGAGTCATTTCATGTTTTTTGTTGATGTCACAGCCCAATCCCAAGCATGTGAATCCCACTTTCTTATGCCTGCAGAGCTAACAGGTGCATT
Organism: Cheirogaleus major; assembly: GCA_963574435.1. Classification (NCBI taxonomy): domain Eukaryota; kingdom Metazoa; phylum Chordata; class Mammalia; order Primates; family Cheirogaleidae; genus Cheirogaleus; species Cheirogaleus major. The sequence continues at coordinate 2,229 of CAUYPO010074339.1, forward strand.
TACCATAAACATGCCACAAAGAATCTGAGTGGATATGACTGTAAAGCACGTGAATATTTTTGCATTTGAACTGCTCCAAGGTAGGGAATGGAACTTGGCCCTGTTTTCTGCAATGTCCCATGTGGGCAGAATTACCATCATCATTAGTTGGTATTGGAAGCAGTAATTCACAGATAAACACAACTTTAGAATTTGTAAGAAAAGTCAGGAGGAAAATCAGAAGTATTACCAAAATATTTTTTTCTAGCAGGACTCTGGCTATTTATCTTTTCATATAAGTAAAACTGAAATATATTAGCAAATGCTAAAGCAATTTAAGTGTTTCAAGCTCTTAACTGAGTGTCCTTGAAGCCTGTAATATTTGTGGTAGGTAGTTCCATGGCTGTAAATCTATGTTGACAGGTGTAAATTTACACTAATAAATTAATAACACAAGTAAGAAAAACAAACCCCAGCTCCTAAGTTGCTAGATTAGCTATAGAACTAATGGGATCAAGAAAACATAGATCAAATGCCTTCTGATTGATTTTCCCTCTTGATTAGGCTGAGCTGTGTGTAGATGAAATTGTAACACTTGGTATTTTCCTCACCTGTGTTTTTCATTTCTGAAATTCATTCATCACACCTGTCTACCATTTCTATATCTAGAGGTCTATTTTAAAAGTGAACTAAAAAATTAAACAAATACACAGTATCTCTCATGAGGGCGATGGCAGGGTTTTCCATTCTCTCTCTGTGCTATAACTCTTCAAACCTCTGCAAACTATTTATCTCCCAATTTCCAGCTTCCAGGTTTCTTCTCAAGACTTGTAACAGGTAACTAAGGGAATATTTTCTTGTTTTGGGTCCTCTATACTATTTCTCTTGCATCCCCTTGAAAGAAGGATTGTATTTTGCTCATCTTTGATCAACTTCAGTTCCTAGTAAAATGTTTTGGCTCCTAATAGAGGTCATTTAATCTATGTTGGATGAATAAGGACAAATATCTGCTCTTCTGGGAGAGGGAATAGTTGTTTTGGGGGTAAGGCTGGGTGAAAAATGAAGATATTAGTAAACTGAATTGACATAAATCATTGAGAAAGTGGGAAAATGCCTGGCATAATATATGTTGAATTTTATGTAGGCTGAGTTAGCCCAAAACACCATTAAACAAAACCATTTTGATGTGGATCTTCAGGATTTTTGACTTCTTAAATTCTGGACCAGGATAAATTCTTTTTAAAAAATAATATAAACTCGAAAATTCAGATTTAGAAGAAAAAGTTTTATGTACCTATTTCCTAAGAAGAGAACCCTACAAAACCTTAATCATATGTACAGATAGCTATACCCTGGTGGCTCATGTGCATATCTCACTGGCTACATAGTTACCTGTACCTCTAGTAGGTGGAGATGAATGAGCCAGGACACCAGTCATTCCTTGATCAGCTGTGCTGATCCGCCCTTCGGGCTGACTGGACAATGATCTCCATCCTCTCCTACTACTCCTTGTGCAGGCTGCCTGTGTTAGTTTCTTGTTGCTGCCATAAAAAGTTATCACAAACCCATAGTCAATATAGCACTCATAGTTCTGTAGATCAGAAGTCTGTAGGTTTAACTGGGTTTTCTTCTCAGGGTCTCGCAAGGCCAAAATCAAGTTACCTGCCAGGCTGGGATCTTATCCAGAGGCTCTGGGGAAGAATCCATTTCCCAGCTTATTCAGATTGTTGCCATGTAGGACTGAGGTCCCTATTTCCTTACCGACTGTCAGCTAGGGTCCACTCTCTGCTCCAAGGGCCCTCTGAATGCTTTTTAATGTGACCTCCCTTTAACTTTAAGCCAGCAAAGCTACATTGAATTCTCCCCCTACTTCCAATCTCTTGTACTTCCCCTTTGCCTTCTTCTCTGCCACCAGCCAGAGAAAGTCCCCTGCTTTTAAGGGCTCATGTGATTACATCGAGCCTACCCAGATAGTCTAGGATAACCTTCCCATCTTAAAGTCAACTGACTAGTAACCCTAATTACATCTGCAAAGTCCCTTTGGTATTGTAAAAAAACATACTCACGTGTGTGATATCTTATATTCACAGTTTCCGGGGACTAGGGGAGGACATTTTTTTAAAGAGGCCATCTTGGAAATCTTGTCTACCACACCTCCTGAAAAGGGGAATTTTGCCAGATAGAGGCTGGTCAGTCTTCCATAGGAGATATCTATAGCTAACAGTTCATTAACAAAGTGCTATCATTTTGCATAATGTCCCAATAAGTTCCTTTTAGGTCTATGTTACAGAGTAGTTCCTGAAATTGAGACATTCTTTTCAATTAATAGCAAAAGAAACTACCTAACCAACAATAACAGGGCTAAAACTTGGGACACATTGCCTGTGCATATATAAAATTGTCCATGGACAGAAAGTATTAGTTCATCTCATGGTCACACAGCTATGTTACTTGTACTGATGACACCATGTGTCATGTAAATGTCTTTGAAAATACCACACCATGGTGCAGCATTGAATAAGGACATAAATGTAGATGATTGTCAAATCCCAGGCAGTAGAATTAGGTAGTAGAAATTACTGTTAATACTCTTGGATAGTTTCCTTTCTTTATCTTCAAGCTAGGACATATTTGCAGTAATAATTCCTGTGTCATGAAGGACCTATTGCTGAATATCCACCACCATCACCAGCTTCCAGGTGACTTTCAAGAGAAGTTTAACTTTTAGTAACTACTTCAATAAGGAAATAAAAAACCCAACAATTTTAATTAAATGAGAAGTACAGATTAAACACTTAAAATTATACTATCAATACTAAAGTTGCTAAATAGGAAAGAATTTGAAAGTATGGCTTATGAACGGTGTGCCATCATGATGGTATGAAAATGATTGATGGCCAAAAGTAGTGATGAAGAATCTTTAGGCTTTTGAATTAGAAAAGCTCTTATGCTCAGACTGATTTTCATACTGAAGAATAAAAGGGTTACAATACTAGAAAATAAAAGTTGTCTAGTATTTGTCAGTTAGTTTGTAATTTAATTATGCATTAATTCCCCTAAAAGGTGTTGTTAAGTTGATATGTCTTACAATTGATGGAAAGTGAGAAGTGGGGAAATAAGAGAACATGGAGCCACACATCCAAAGTGCCCTAAGACAGATACAGCTAGTAAATCTCTGTAATAAATATTTTATACAAATTATGTTATGCTCCTTTATACATTTTCCCCTATTGTCTGTTTTTCAGGCTTATTTGTTTGTTTTTAGAGTATGTACTTTTATGGAAGAAAAACATGCAATTGTTTGGAATGGCAGAGGGATTTTATAACAACAAAGAAGGCATTAACTTGATTTATTAAAATTTAAAAATGAAATGGTAAGTGGTATAATGTGGATGATTGAAGACTGACCTATGAAGCAATTTCCATACATAACTTTTAATGATATTTTCTGAGAGTATAGCCATTGGTGAGACACTGTATTCTGCAGACATTTTTCTGTCTTTAACACTGGGGGTGATGGACTCTGCTCTACATCTTCCCCCATGAGACCACTTATAAGAGCAAAAGTGGTTGATGTTTACTTAATGCACTGAACTCTTTTGCAGGGCACCTTTAAAGCACTATTTTAATTGAATTCTAAATCAACTGTATTCTTGAATTGGGAAATCAAATTTTAAACATGAACTTGCAAATAGCCCCAGTACTTTACCCCTGTTTCATATTTCAGCAACCTTCACTGAAGCAGGAAGCTAAGTGAAGCTGCTGCCATAAAGCTTGTTTCAAGAGCTCGGATATCCTCCAGAGATCCCTTTATCTCTGCTTTTTCAAAGAGGCCTTTATCCCTCTTCTCCTGTTTTCTGCAAAGGGGATTGTGTCCCATACTCGAGGACATGATGAGGCCAACAAGGGCCTGAGGACTCCTTTATGATTATGATCTCCTGAATTGTGGAATCTGCCATTCTGATCACTCTTTTCTTTCTTCCCACCCCACCACGTTGTAATGCTTCTTTTCATGCTACTGTTCTGTAAAACTTCACTGTATAATAAAAACCGCCTTTTCATTTTTAAAGAACTACACTCCCAGTCAATTGGCATTCATTTTATATTTTCTGTGTAAATGTTCATCAAATTCTCATTAGTGTAACATTTTTGTACTATATTATCTATTTGAAGATCTTAATTGACATAAAAATTTCCTAATTAATGGGCACCAAAAGTGTCTTAATCAAAGTTAATAAAGTTACCTTTTACTTCAAGTATGTCATGCTTAATAATTTTTTCTTCTGAAAGGTAGGTACTAAAGATGAAATATTAAAAAAAGTTTTAAAAAAGTTTGTATTGATATTACTAATTACTGACATGGATATAGTTCAAAAGTTAGTGTATGGATTTAATGGATGTTCAGAAAGTTAGGAATAAAAATCACATCATGTATTTCACTTTATTTGAGGTTTCTGGGAATTGCCATTTTCCTTTAGAAACTTCAACAAAAAGAAGCTTTCAACTTCACAATAGTTTTAGGCCAATATAACTATCCTGTTTCATAAGGGACATGGAGAAAGAGAAATAAGGTATTAATAGTTTTTTAATGAGGCTGAAGGAGGTTGACTTTGTCAGTCATATTTGTGTTCAATCCAATAGATCTTAAGATTTTCTTCTGAAAAGAATATTAATTTTGGCAGGGTATGGTGACTCATGCCTGTAATCCTAGCACTCTGGGAGGCTGAGGCAGGAGGATCTCTTGAGGTCAGGGGTTTAAGGTTGCTGTGAGCTAGGCTGATGCCACTGCATTCTAGCCCAGGTGACAGAGCTAGACTTTGTCTCAAAAAATAGATATTAATTTTTAGCTACATGCTTTATCATTTATCAAACTAGGGCACAAGTGCATGGCATAGGAATAGAAACGCATGTGAAGGGATGTATGAAACCACAAAATAAACTATATCCTCATCCTTGAAGTGGCTATAATTATACTTAATGGTAAATAATTAAATATTTAAAATGCAAAAATGTATATATTATGAGATAGAATCTAAATTTTTATTTATTTTTGAGATAAAGCATTAGCATTCAAAGACATTTCTAGCTTATAGGAAAGCAACTATGACCCATGAAATATGAATTTATTGTCCCCCAAAACAAGGGCTTTTTTTTTTAGTGGCAAAGCTTGAGAATACTGATCTGCATGATGGGGAAATTAGTGTTTGGACAAGAAATAAATTAATATTTTCTTTTATGGTCTGAAAAGGAAAATAATTCTTGGCTTCAGGTATTTAGAAATACTACATATTCAGCCTCACAGTAAGATGATCATTTTTCCTTTTTCAGTTATTTGAGAATATAAAATAAAGCAAATAAATACCATTATTGAGTACCCTGCTATATACAAGACAGACCTGTGTATAGTGAAGTGGCCAAAAAGGCAGAATTCACAGCTATACGTAAGACAGGCCCTGGCCAAGCTTCAGGGGAGCAAGAAAGCTCTAGCCAGGTGGATGGAACATGACATCCTATAACATTGTAATTGACAAATGGGTACAGGTAGTTTCTTAGCAAGTCAGAGGCATCAGGCTGTCTAGAAAAGGTAAGAATGTATTGACAGGCAGGTGGAGCAAAGCAATGAGGTGTCCAGGAAGAAGCATTTGGAGAGATCAAGGAGGTCTGGTTGCTCATAGAAAAACTGAGTCCTTGGGAACTGGTGAAGCAACTGGCAAGAAGAGGGCAGGACTTCTAGTCTAAAGGAATTGAAGCATAGGGCATGTGGTCAACCTAGGGATTCAGTCTTGGCGAATCTACAGGAATGTAAGATCAAGCCTGGGGATGGTTCTCAGAAGCCCGCTTACTTGATTGGGTTGGGTGGGACTGACAGCAAGCATGGCTTAGTACTGACCCAAGTGGCTCACAGTAGTTATCAGGTCTTAGAAGGGGACTGATCCTAGCATTCAGAATAGGGCAGAGAATGCCGATGGCAGTCAAATGGCCTCAGGTAAGGAGTAAGGAAATTCACTGGCACGCCTCCAAGTGCTATACAGGTGCAGAAATTATTTAATTTTCTGTTTTTCTCTTGAATGAATATGCCACCTATTAGGTGGCATAACACATAAACTCATTCAAATTAAATGTCAATACTTGTTTCAATATTTTAATCAATGTATGTACTAAATAATTTGAATTTGCAAGGGATTTTGGAAATGGATCCAACTTTAAGCATGGCAGGAAATTAATATTTGCACAAGGAATACTAGTGCATTTTACCATGGCATATACTCAGATTTAGCATAAGACTCTATTTTTCAAACCAATCTGGGGATATAAAACCAAATTTAGTTAGAATAGGAACATTAAATTAAAAGTAAGTTTGTTAGAATGGAATTCAGATCTTCCATGTAGAACCGTGGGATGAAGTGCAATCAGCAGTGACCTGTTGGAACAAGGACCTGCTTTGTCCCAGGGAGAGCTGGAGAATCTGTTCCAGCAAGGACAGAAGGTCCAGTTGGGAAGAGCCCTGGAAAACAAGAGTCCCTGACAGTTCTCTTTAAAGCTCTGCTGGTAGTAAGCATGTACATGCTTATGCTAGATTTGAGCTTTGTGTGGGAATCAGGATCAGAACACAACTTACCCCCTTCCCTGCCCCACTCAGTTGTTGTTCTTGGGTATAGCATGCTGCTTGCTCACATGAGTCTCTGTTTTGTCCATGCCTGGCAATAGCTGCTTGGAATCTCGCCTCTGGCAGCTGATGATTCCAAGTATCCAGACCTGTCATGATGCTCCCCAGGAGAGGGGCGAAGCTGTCATCATCTATCAGGCAGCCCCCAGCTGACACACAAGGCTGGTCACTGAGTGTCCTTCTCTCTCAAGCTTTTGAATTGCATCTCTCAGTAGGAATTGGGTGAAGAAACACATTCAGAATCCAAACTGAGGCATTTAGATGCTCTCCTACCTGCTGGGTCTAATTCATTTATTCATTATTTTACAGTTTGGGCAAAATATGCATGGTTTTGACAATTTCATGACCTTGGATGGAACCACTGTTTTCTTCAAAAGGACCTCTCCATGAGCCATGAAAACTGAGAATCTGGGTACTTTCTCCTCATGCTCATTATTGCCAAAGAAATGAACCGACCAAGGGTTTAAGTAAACTGGATGAAGCTGATCTTTCTCACTTTGGACCCAGCTTATGTCCACTCCATTTTTCAGCAGAAGAATATTAGATTCTTCCCCTAAGGTGCTCCCCTTGTCATAGATAGGGCGACATGACCATACCCTTACCCAAAACTAAGATAAATCCTGGCCTTAGCATGAGGGAGTTACGGAGTTTTACCCAAATCTCTTCTTACTGTTCCTCTACTGCTGACTTTATGTGTCTGTTGTGATAACTAGGCTTCAACTTTGTTAACAATTTTGATAAGATTATTTCTGTTTCCTGCTTTTCTGGGTGCCCCATCTTTGTTTCTTGTCCATATACTTGCTCTCTCAGAATCAGGGTCCAGGTGCTTGCGTAGTGAGTGTTTATTTACAGCTATCCGTTGTCCATTTCGCTGTCTTTGGTTATCACATCCCATTCTTTCCCCACTTGCAGGCTGGAGCACATGCCCCAGCTCTGCCATTCATGTTTCGCAAACCTTCGCCATTGGTTCAAGGCTAGGCGTGTGACCCAAACAGGCTCTGTCAGAATTGGAAGGAAAGTACTTTTGTAAAATCTACCAGAAAACATGCTTTAATTTTTATGGTCTAAGATCTAAGAAGCTATATGGTCTAGAGCAGGGGTCTTCAAACTTTTTAAGCAGGGGGCCAGTTCACTGTCCCCCAGACCATTGGAGAGTGCGCATTGTGGGCCCAGGACAAGTCGGCTGCTAAGCAGGACAGGCAGCAGCGGCAAAAACACCCGGCGGGCTGGATAAATGTCTTCGTTGGGCCGCATGTGGCCTGCGGGCCGTAGTTTGAGGATGCCTGGTCTAGAGCTTCGGTAATCACTTATGGCACATTGGAAGAGACTGTGTTAAAAAATGACACTAACATAGGAGAGCAGAGCCAAGTAGAGGTGGACAGATGGAGAACATCTGGTGACATCATTTGAGTCCTCTCAAACAGCGAGCGGAGTTGTCTTACGCCAACTCTGAGCCAATTTATTAATATTTTCTACTTTTCTTAAACAAATTTGTATTGGATTTTATGTATCCTGAATTTCTTGAAATAAGGCTTAACTGATGCACCCTGCCAGTGATTAGAGTCTTGGCTGGGCCCTTCAATCTAATGGCTGGGCTTGCAACTTGCTGACAGCCTGCTTGATACCACCAGTGACCTGGGTCTCTGACCATCTCCACACACTTGCATATTTTCTATGCTGAGTTATAACACCTGTTGGGACATTCTGATATTTCATATCCAACCCTGATACTCTTTTATAATCTGAATAAAATCCCAAAATATAGTAACTATGCCATTCCCCATGAGTATTTTATTAATAGGAAGGCCTAATCACTCAACAAATAAATGGTCTCTTCAATAACTCGAGATGGGGAGACTTCAAAGAATTTCATAACTGACCCTGGGATGCACAAACGTATTAAGGCCAGTGGCTCATTAATTTCTCTTTTTCTATTGTGGATGTTGTAATATCATTTTACTTTCTTTAATAGTGACCTTTATGACATTCTACTTGGCTGGCAGGCAACAGAGTAACTGCTCTTCAGTGAGAGAGATGATGAAAGAGACGACCGTAATAGATTTTACTATAATGAGGTCAGAACTGCAGGGAGGGCAGAGGAATTAGAGGCAGGGCAGCCCTGTGGTTCTTGCCACCTGCAGGTAAGCATCTCATGGTTTTCTGAGAAACTAAAGATGACCTGAGAAGTGGGATTTAAATAAAACATATTGAGATCAGTAAACTCTTAAGACTCTAGTCATAAGATGAACAAAGACAGGCCTAGGGATTTTCTCCTATAGACCATGGGCTGTGTGAGAATGGAGGTTGGTTCTGGGTGTTGTGCTGAGGCTCAATCTACATTCCAAACTCAAGGGCAACCTTAAACCTTATATACAAATGTAAAAATGCCCTGTGGGAAAAGTTCCATTCTCTTCCTTGTGGTAGACAGTGCCTCTTCTAACCCTCATTGGACCCTTTCAAATGGAAAATCTTTCCCCAAACTCAACTTTTTTATGGTTCATTCTGTGCTAAGGGGTTACAGAGGCTTCATGGATTAAAATAAAACAAAATAAAAACTCCTCCCAGCAAATTGAGAAGCACCTGAAGTCCTCTTCATTCTCTGACCCTCCCTTTCCTTGACCTCTTCCAGCTCTCTTTCTCTTCATCTATGCTAAGGTCTCTCCTGCTTTTTCACTCTGACCCATTATGCAACACATTTCCGCCTCGGTGCTAAGAAAGTAGCTAGGAAAGAAGCTCGCAATATAAGAGGCAGAGAGCTTCCTGGGGTAGGTGGGGTGGAAAGGGCTTGACACGCTTAATTTGAAAAGTCTTCATAAACAAGGGAAGATATAAATAGTTTTGAGAAAAGGAGGATCATTGTGATTTGAGTAGAGAAAAATGAGAGGGATTACAGGTCGAGTATCCCTTATCCAAAATGCTTGTGTCCAGACATATTTAGATTTCAAATTGTTTTCCCCCGGATTTTCGAATATTTGCATATACATAATGAGATATCTTGAGGATGATTCCCAAATCTAAACACAAATTCAATTATGTTTCATATATACGTTATACTCATAGACTGAAGGTGATTTTATGCAATATTTCTAATAATTTTGTACACCCATCACAAGAGGTAAGGTGTGCAATTTTCCACTTGCGACGTCATGTCAATGTTCAAAAAATTTCAGATTTTGGAGCATTTTGAATTTCAGATTTTAAGGTTAGGGATGACTAACCTGTACTAGGAAGGTGGACCAGCTGGAGAAGAGAATCTACCTTTGTTAGTAAGAATTAGATTCCGTTGATAATAGAAATGGCCAGAGTTAGCAATGGTTGTTTTAAAAGAACTTTATTTCTATTTCACAGTGAACACTAGTGTGATGTTTTGTGGCCATCGGGAACCCAGGCTTCTGTCATTTTTCTCTTCCATGTGAGGGCATAGCTTCCATTCTCAAAGGTATTATCCCTCGTTCCAAAAGGACTCCTGAAACTCCAGTCATCACATCTGTTTTATAGTCAGGAGTAAAAAAAAAAAGAGGCAAAAGAGGGAAATGAGACTTTTTCCCAGTTGAGTTGGTTCCCTTAAGCAGTTTTCTAATAATTTCAATGCAAAACTTCTGCTTGTCTCAATGGCTGGAGCTTGGTCACATGCTCACACGTAGCTGCAAGAGTATCTGGGAAATGTAGGCTTTTAGCTGTTTGCATTGACACTGCAAATAAAATCTGAGTTTTGTAAAGGAAGGAGGAGACAGTGGCTCCTGCATGGTAATTTGTAGCCTTTGCTACAAAACCTTTGAAATCCATGATTGCCTCTTTAGGAGACGCACTAAGTGTTAGAAACTTTATAGACTTATATGGATACCCTTGTTTTCTTATGAATTGGTTAGAATCTTAGCAAAAATATTTGGCCTGGGTATAATGACCTGAGTACAAAAGGATGAAAATTGTAATTTCTGAGAAGGGGTTTATAGAATTTACTTTTGAGTAAAGTATGGAGAAAGGTAAAAGCAAGATTTTGAAGTTTGGAGGGTTTATATATGACAAAAATAGTCAAACAGAATTTATAAAGGGATGAGTAGCACACAGTGAACGAGGTGAATTTATTTAAAACTGAAAAATTTAATATAGAGTTCAAATGTCTGCTTATGATACTAGACAAGGGTGGGCAGAGCCTGAAATAAGATAAAATTATGAGCTTCGTTTAGAAGTAAAACCAGTGCATCTCGGTGCTGGAATTGGCCATCTCATTGAGAAGTAAGTGATATAAAGTCAATGAGGAGAGGGGAACACTTGTAATACAACAGGATATGTCAGGGGTTGTAAGGGACAGGAGAGTATAGGCCTTTCCTAAAGGTGCAACTGCTGCTTGGCTGCAGCCAATCATTACCATCAAAGAAATCAGGCTTAGATCTTCTATAATACTTTTTTGAGACAGAAATTCAGATTTTTACATAATCGTTTAGACTTTTAAATCATCATGCAGGCCAAGCAAATATGTCTGCAGGTTGGATTTGTCCAATGGATCACCAGCTTGCAACTTTTGATCTAGTTAAATGTCTTTATTTTACTGAGACTGGGAGAGATCTAGTGACTTGTCCAGGGGCACACAGCTCAGCAGTGATGGAGCTGGGACAAGAACCCCAGGACTTGACTCCCAGTTATCTTCCTACTGCACCACATTCACAATTGTTTTCTCATAGAGCTGAGTCATGTGGAACTAAAATGCCTAGCACAGTGCTTAGCAGTCAGCAGGCATCGATCAATGTCAGCTCAATCTCTATCTGAATTGTTAAAATCTTATAAGTGAATGAATAAAATAGAGGCAAAGGAAAAGAAGCAAAAGAGTCTTTATCAAACCTTGGGGAGCCCCCCTAATTAACAATGGAAGCAAGATAAAGAATTAACATAGATAGCATCCAGGAGCAGCCAGAAGCTGTCAGGACTGTGTTGTGAATCTTTTGCCTTTACCTTTGCCCTAATTACAGCTTTAGGCTGTAAATGTTTTAATTTGAGGATAATTTCCAGTCCTTTAATAAATTTCTTTCCAATGACACTTGTCTTAAACTTATAGCCTTCTGAGAAAGTATGATCCTCAGAGAATTTGTCTTCCTTCTTTAGTAGAAATTAGATAGATTGATTAATTTTGGCTTAAATTCTAAAAGTGTGCAATTATGCCTTGAGATTATCCCACTGTTAGTGGTTAAGTGTCTCCAGAATAAGTAATTATTGTCATTAAAAAATAGTTTAACCAGAAGAAACATCCTTTAAAATCTCCTTTTGGGTATGCTTGTGCCCTTGTATATCATAAAAATTTGTAGGATTACCCCAATACCATCAATCACAGGATAATAAAGTTTGAAGTGACCAATTCTTTTTTTTTCTTTTTAAAAGAAATTAGGCTTTTATTGCTATCTCTGATCTAGGTTATAATGTGCACAGTGAAATGCATTCTTAAGACATTGTTTAAAGTTCTGAGAAGTCCCTGGAAACTTGAATTTTTTGACTTAGTGCTTATGTTAGAATTTTGACTAGTGAACACAATGGAAAGAACTTAGGATCTGGTGGATTTCTTAGGTAATTCATCTCAGAAACAACTGCTTTTGCAGCGGATTTTGCTTACGGTAGTAATGAACTGTATTTATAATTTGTTTTCCTGGCAATTATCTCAACAGAACTGAAATACCTACAAGGTCAGTGGTGCTAGATTAAGGTCACATACTGGTAACTCTTGAGTATTTAATTGCATTTATCTTTATACAGTTCAACTTAGTGCTGAAGGGAGCTAGAATGTGGCCACTAAAAAGAGAGTATGTTATTTATCTAATGTTTAACCATGTCCTTACAGTTTTTTTTTTTTGTTTTCTTTTTAGTTCCAAGTCACATATATAGTGCCTATGCATCTCAACAGGAAAATGGATGTTTCTCTGCTATCAGCTGAAGCTGCAGTGACCATAAAACTAAAAAATCCCATTCTGTCTCCTTGCCAACAAAGCATGCCCAGCAGAGCAGGCCCAGTTCTTATCTCTCCATCCAGACAGTGTTTCTCCTTAAATACACAAAGCCTGATTTTAAAGTCTTCACTCAACTCTGGTTTCCATCATTTTCAGTGGGGGAAAAATTCTTATGAAAGACTAATAAATGATGTATAAATGGGCAATATTCTTGCAACTTGCATTGGTTTAGATTCTTTTGGGTAGACTGAACACAGTTCTGTGCTGCAAGTCTGGGGGATAGAGGAGACAAAGCATGGCCCCACTGCTTGGATGGGAGTTTCTGGCATGACAGGGGCAAAGATCCTAAAAATCAAAGATATCCTTGACCATTGATCTTTGAAGGCAAGTCTGAAGCTCTCAGAGTGGACAAAAAACTATAAACTAAACTAAACAAACAAACAAACACATTTTCCATCTCTACTGGGTCCTGAGTAGCCAAATGTATCTTTGAGACACAGCAAGAAAGATTCTAGATTCTAAACTTTTTTGGGTCACATACCAATTTGGTAATCTGATAAAAATTATGAATTTTTCTCCAGAAGAAATTTTCAAAGAGATCTTACATAGAATTTTGCAAACTTGTAGTTTTCTTATATTGTAACAACTTGACTATTTATTCTATAAATACTTAAATCTTGATTGTTCAGGGGTCCTGGACCCCAGGTTAAGAATCCCTTGAACTCTGAGGATGATGATAGAAACTTGCCTTGAACATCTATGTAATTTGTGTTCCCCAGCTACTCCTACCTAATCTTACATATGGGGAGATATTAATAGTAATAATAACCTGTGCTGTGTGGCTTTTGTGTCAATCTGCTAATTCAGGAGTTCTGTCTCCTAAAAAATCCTCTCCCTCCCCCAAGTATTATATCTGAAGTACTAGAGACGTTTCAGTTGTATTCATGAACAAGCCCAGACAGCAGTCTCATGGTATTCTCTGGGTACTGATGCCCCCTCTGTTGGATAATACCTCTAACTCCCCAGTGTACTGCCACCTCTTCAGGAATCGATGCCCAGCACACCAACTGATGTGCCCTGCCCACCATTGACACTCCTGCTGCGGCCCATGGTGTTCTCTTTTTGCTGATGCATCGAAGCCCTTGAGGGACCAAGGCTGCTTTTTCCAGAATTTCAATGATTCTGGGCATAGTTTCAGGAAGGACGTTTTTCTCCTCTCTGTGTAACTGTTACCGCAATTAGTTTCTAATAAGTTCTGATTTGAGGGGCTTTAGCAAGACAGATCTTTGGACTTTTATTTCCAAATCCTGCCTCCCTGCTGTTAGCTCCATGCAGCTGGACTGCAAGGCAAACCCAAGTGGCTCCAGATTGCACCCAGAATCCTCAATCCTCTCCCACGGTTGAAGTTTGTCTCTGGTCCAGTGGTGTTTGCCTGACTCAGTCTCCCTTTGGGAGCTCCTCATGCAAATGCCATTCCAGAGAGCTGCACGCCGCTCTACTGGGGCACTCAAGGAGTAGACTCAACCTAGGTTTAAATTAGGAAATTCAGAAACATCAATATTTAAGAATAATTAGACAAGAGTGTGACGTTTGGGGCTTAGGCATTATATTTTTAGGGGACCTTTTGGACAGCTCTTCCAGATGTCTGTGGTGTCTCTCTTTGTAATTCTACTCTGCCCTACATCCCAGCCGGTGCAGTACTGTGAAAAATGGCATTAACAAAACTCCAGGCTCTTACTGGAAACAAGCACCTTCTTTATTGTAAATAACTCCATACAGCACCTGTAATAAGTTAGAATTAGAATGATCTTTCTGTCATGATTCCATTTTTTACACAACTCATGTACCTCAAACTCCACAGGAGTCAATAAAATATGATTCTGAAATAATACTGAATTTGAAAGCTTAGTATGCAGTGTATGGAAAAAATGCCTTACCATTTTTCTTGCTGTCATCTGAAGGCACAGTAGTGGATCCATCACACTGGAGGCACATTTTGAAAATGCCAATATCTCCATCAGCTATAGATTCGTCATAATTAATGCTGATGACTCCTGCTGTGCCGTTGTATTCTTCGCTCACACCTTAGTCCTCTCTTGGACACTCTGGACTGTGTTCAGCCGCCGTGGCGTGGCTCTCTCTCGCCATGGATCTGTACGCTCTCATCTTTGACCTTCTACCAAGTCCACTGGCCAGTCCTCACACCGAACGGGGAATTTCCAAACCAGCCCTTTTGTCTCATGAACTTTCTTTCTTTTTGTTTCTTCTCCGCTGCGTGTCAACTGCATTTTCTCTTGTAAACAGACACAAAAATGTTTAAAACTTTTTAAATATATGTAATGTTTTGGGGCAGTCTTAGAATACAAATTTACGGGGTCAACTTGGATGTGCAAATAGAACGGAACTGTGTCTTTCCTGCAGTTGATACAGTTTCCTCATGTGGCTTATGTCCTTGGGCATGTGTACGGGGTGGGGTCAGGGCTGGTGGAATTCTGAAGTTACAAAATGATTCTCTGTCTCCAGCTCCTTTCTAAGATGACATGTTGCCACAAGCAGGAAGAGGGCCTTACGTCATTTTGTGGTGTCGGGGCAGGGGGCCTCATTGTCTGCCAGGTATCCCCTGAGTCCTCCCTGCTCTGATTGGCCTGGTAGCTATTGAGGTGCATCTCATACCACCTGGGCTTCTAGAAAGGTGTGCTGTCACTGACTGCTGAAGTCTGTGGTGCTGGCCATTTTTTTTTTTTAAATCAAGAAATGCCCACATCTGCAGCATACCCTGACTCTGCCAATCCAGCAGTTCTCTCAGTGTCCCTGAATGCTCCCTGCAGGGCATGCAGGACTCCACGATCCCCCGAAGCCACGGAAAGGTGAAGGAAAGTCAGGGGCAGACTCTCAGGCCTGTCTGCCGTGCCACCTTCGTCTGCCAGGGCTGCCTCACTCCTGTGCAAGGCCAGGCGTGGCGCTGAGTCACATGCCAGGCTACGCATAGAAGACTGCAAAGGAGGCCAAGCACTGCCGGGTTGTCCTGTGTCCCCGTCTCACTATCACCATCGTCTTCTCGGGTTTTCACCAGGGGTTGGGAAGTAGGACATGTGCATCTGGCTGCCTCGTGGGTTCCTCCTCCTCCTCTGCTTTCTTTCTGCCATGGAGAGAGTCTGTTATCTCCTCCCCTGTCTGGAAGGAACTTTCTCTTGGACGATAATGGCAGAGAGGCTGCCAGACATCACGATTCAAGGTGATAGAGAATGGGGGGAGAGAAAGAAAAACTCCATCATTTAAAAATTTTCAAAATACCATCCCTGAAAATAAAATTATATACCTGTAACTAGTGTTTCCCCAAATCACATATCATCCTTGAAGAAAAATGGGAATTATATAAATAGTAATAAGTACTCTTTGTTGTGGTTCCCATCTTTTTCTTTTATTTGGGCACTGTAGTCCCATAGTTTTCTACTTGTATTTCTACGATCCTTCCTGATGTATTTCTCTGAGCAGTGTGAGCTTGTGACCAATCCTCCCCTGTAGCCTCTGCCACCTGGAAAGCCCTGCACTTCCGCTCATGGGGATGTGGGTGACGCGGGTGCTGATGCTCATGTCAAGCATGCTGTCTTCTGTCGCATGAGAACAGATTCCTCTCTGCTGCTCTGGAAATGCTTGGTGCAGGGGCCGTGGGAACCGGACTATTGTAATTGTGCTGCTGCTGCCAAGGGGGCAGGGGCACGCCTCCTCTGCCAGCTGCTTGTCATCTGTCACCGCTGCTCTCATGACGTGCGGAGCCATGCCCACACTGGGCCAAGAAGTGTCAAGAAGATCTTTCTCCCTAGCGTACTAATCATTTTTCTTATAAAGTCAGGGATTTGGGGGTGTAAAAAGCTGGTTTAGTATTAACTTACCACTCTTATAGTTCCGTATGGGCTACGATAGAGGGCAAATCTAATCAATCTTGTTATACGCAAAATCTAACCTGTTGCTCCTCCTTCAGTGGCTGGGTTGCTGCCATTCAGTCAAGCCTGTGACCCATATTTTCTCTCCCAGGATATATTTTTTCTTATATATTTGTTATAATATATATATTTGTTATATATTTTGTTATATATTTTTTGTATTTGATCTTCAGGTGCCCCCTTTATTCCTTATGCAAATGCATAACTTATAGCTTCTTCCAACCAATTTTCCAGACACTGTCATAGTGATCATAAAATTTATACTTAATCTGGGGCTCCTACCTCCACATATAATTAAATAATTTACAGATTTAATTTTTTGTTTAATTCTGTTAATGTACCGAGTAATCCGTTGTAAATCTGCCAAACAGTTTCAACAAATTATAGAAACACTTGAAATGTCTGAACTCTTTCCCCACTCCCCCGATTGATCCCATAATAACAGAAGTGGTTGATTATAAACAATCTCTTTTGTGTGAGAATCTCTTTTATGTAAAGACTTGTCTTTCAGGTTTTTCTCCTCCTTCTTCTGCTCTTTCCAAAGACAGTTTCTTATATTATATCTTCTTTTTTACACTGGTTTGTATGACTTTTGTACAACTTTGCAAAACATCTTTCATTTTCAAATTAGGGAAAAGTAAGTTAAATTTAATGAGATGGATTGAACTACCTCCTCTCCCCATTTAGGATTGTAAATAATCTATTAGGAGGTTGTGCCATCTATCCTGGTTGACTCAGACAGAGCCATTCTCAGCTAATGTGTGGGCTACTGGTAATAAAAGCAGGAACAAGTAGGAGTCAAATGTTCCTTTAGCAAAATGATGCCAGTTATTTCTTAAGGTTCTCAAGAAGTTGCTTTAAAATCATCTGGATAAGAGGAACATATTTTCTTCATGTGAGAATAATAGAGCCTCGCTAGGATCATTAATTAACTAACAACTAATTAATTTCTGCTGTGATGAGATGTGCTCGTCCTTAGTTAGGGAGAAAATAAGAACAAGCCAGGGCTGTTTATTCAGCGCTTGCTATGGCAAGGGAGTTAGCTACCATCACTCAGGTTTTGGCAGAGACACAAAAGGCAGGCAGAGAAGTGGTAAAGTCTTACAGTAGAAACAAGAGAAGGCTTCAGGTGTGCCCTGAATGAAGGTTGCTGGCATGGGCAAGATGTTGGTGGGTAACTAGAAGCAAGACATCCTATGTGATTGGTTTGGGTGCACATTTGGTTGGTTCTAGGTTGGAAGCAGGAATAAATATTAGAGGAGCTGTTAGTTTTTAATAAAGTTCTGAACATGTTGGGCTGTTAACTGGGGATATTGTTTGGATTCCTGAATCCGTTGCTAGAGATAGTGGTGTGATTTCCTACAATTCTTACTGGCTGGTTACTGTAGATAATGAGCTAACTTCCTGGGCTGATTGCTGCAGATTGCAGGTCAGAGTTCTATTTTTTATATGGTCTGGCCATTGTCCATTTGTGTATTCAGTTCCTCACTTCATTAGTGCAGAGTCAATCAAAATCAGACTATATACTCTTTCCTTTCACACATTTATAGTACCAGAGCTCATCCACTTTCTTTGGAGCCAGCAAGAGTCTCAGGTATAAAACCTACATGAACTTCCAGCTGAGGTTGCAGCCATCAGAATTTGTAAGAAACTATTAGGAATCGGAGTGCCAACATAACTCAAATGAGGGAGAGTGGGATTTCCTGGAGGAAGGACGTGGAGCCCTTGCCAGGAGGCAGTTCCTTATAGATAGGCCAGAGAAGATGACATGGGAGTGGTGGGGGGATGAGGAAGTCTGGGAGGAAACATCCACAGGGGCATCATGCCAAGTCCTAAACCCTAACCTTTTGGACCCTCTTTGAGTTACTGTGAGAAAATGGGACAGGAATAGAACTCCAGCTCCCAATCTCCTCCCTCTCCTTTGTTTTGCGATGTTTGTCTGATGCTTTAGTGAAAGGACAGCTCTTCCCTGCACTTCAGTGTGGGTTCTTTGGGGAGAATGGCCATGGAGATGCTCATGAAAAAAAGCACCCTGATCAGCATTTTGGTCCCTGGATGAGGAAGGGTTGAGGGCTTTTAGTACCCTCTACCCCAATTAACTATTAGATGGAAAGGTCTGTAGGCAAGTAGATAATCTGCCGAGCAGGTAACAGGCTCCTTGGCAAAGCAAGGGGAAGCCAAAACCACCTGGACGATATTAAAACCACTCCTGAAAACCAACCAAACAAACAAATTAACGAACCCCAATTAAAACTAGCCCAAATCTTCCAAGGTTTGGGGCTTAAAAAAAAAAAAAAAAAAACTAGCCTAAAGATCAAACTTCCCCAAATTGTGACTCAGCACTTATTTGAACATAGATTATCCATACACATAAATTATTTCTCTACTCTAGCTTTGATGTAGGAGTCGAGACAAAACATTGAGTCAGATTTATTAACTTTTGATGGGGTAGGTTTTCTTTGCTGAATAGTGTTTTTACTGATCAAAAAATATCTTCCCTTAAGAGAGTGGTCATAATATCTAAAGCACCAAACTTCTCATAAATAGATTTTGTAGGATGATCTTTTTCATGGTGAAAACATTTGATTTACTTAATCAAAAGATGATTTCTTAGGGTTAGTCAACTTTAAATCCTTTAGGGTATAATACAGCGAATTATTTTAAAGATATTTAAAATATCTTTATATAAATATCAGATATTTAAATATCAGATATTTGAGGGTTCATGTTTATACTTTGAGTTCTTCTGAAATACAGTTGTTAACTTATATCACCCTTTTCTGATGTGCCTATAGTTCTTAAACAAACAAACATAAAGGTTGTACTGTTTTATAACTCAAGGGCAGTTTTGATACTAGAGTAAATAAATTTTAATTTAGATGACAAAGTTGAAAGTGAGAATAGAGCAATCTTGTTTGAATAGTACCTTTAAAAAGGGAACAGTTCCATATATCTGTATAGAATACATATTTGGGAGTTACTAAAACAAGTTACAAAAAATACCACCCAAATAACTGGGGACTCAGATATGAGGATTTGCGGTCAGGGAAGGACTTATAGCTCTAAAGAACTAACAGGGAAGGGGAAGACAAAAGCCCAGGACCAATAACCTGGATTGGGTGGCTGGATCTCAAGATAGAAAGCAAGAATCTTCTTACTTAAATCTGTACATAAAGTCAAAACAATATAGGCAATTAGCTGAGATGTTGTATTGAACTACAAAATTATTAGGCTCGGGCTCTTTAAAGTCTATCTGCTTTTAAGATAGTAGTGGAGTGAGAGAATAAGATAAAAAATGATCAAACAGACAGATGAGCATAGTGGTCCTGGTTTCAAAGGCTAAGGGAATATCAGGGAATAAAGCCAAGTAGATCCCAGAGAAGACAGAAGAATGTGGGAGACCAAGATGTATTGAGGTTTAGTTCAGAGGAATTAATGGCTCAAAACCATTATAAATGCTAGTCAAAGTTATCCAGAGGACCTTGTTTTGAGCAAAAGATTCTAGTGTCTCCAGAAAAATAGTTTTATTATTTGACTCTCATGTATGTGTCCATTATTTTCTTATTAGTATGTTGCATTATTATGCTATGGCATGACCTTAGGTTTTTTTATTTGTATTTTAAAATTTTTTTAATTATTACAGATACATAATAGTTGTATATCTTTTTAGGGTAAGTGTGATGTTTTGATACAGGCAAACAATGTGAATTAATCAAATCAGGGCGATTGGGGTATCTATTATCTCAAGCATTTATCATTCCTTTAGGTTGGGAACATCCAATTCTACTATTATAGTTAGCTTAAGGTATATGCTAGCTTATTGTTTATTATAGTCACTTTGTTGTGCTATCAAATATTGATCATTCTCTCTAACTATAATTTTGCATCGATTAACCATCCCAACTTTGTTCCCCTCTCCCTGCTTCCCTTCCCAGCCTCTGGTAACTATTACTCTACTTTCTGTCTCCATGAGATTAATTGTTTTTAATAATTAACTACCACATATGAATGAGAACACTTGAGGTTTGTCTTTCTGTGCTTAGCTTGTTTCACTTAACATAATGTTCTCCAGTTCCATCTATGTTGTTGCAAATGGCAGGATTTCATTTTTTATAGCTATATAATATTTCATTGTGTTTGTGTGCCACAATTAATTTATGCATACTTCCATTGATGGACACTTAGGTTGATTCCATATCTTGGCTATTGTGAAAAGTGCTACAGTAAACATGTGGGTGCAGATATCTTTTAAATATATTGAATTTCTCTCCTTTGGATCTAAACCCAGCAGTGGCATTGCTGGGTCACTTTCAGTGTTTTGAGGACCCTCTACATTGTTCTCTGTAGTGATTGCATTAATTTATATTCCCAGCAACAGTGTACGAGAGTTCCCCTTTCACCACATCCTTGCCAGCATTAGTTATTTCCTGTCTTTTTGATAAAAGCCATTTTAAGTAGGGTGAGATGATTTCTCATTGTAGTTTTGATTTGCATTTCTCTGATTACTAATGATGTTGAGCAGTTTCATATGCCTTTTGGACATTTGTATGTCTTCTTTTGGGAATGTCTCTTCAGATCCTTTGCCCATTTTTTAATCAGATTATTTGATATTTTTCCTATTGAATTGTTGGAGCTCCTTATATATTCTAGTTATTAATCCCTTGTCAGATGGGTAGTTTGCAAATATTTTCTCTCACTCTGTGGGTTGTCTCTTCCCTTTCTTGGTTATTTCCCTTGCTGTGCATAAGATTTGTAGCTTGATGTGATCCCATTTGTCCAATTTTGCTTTGGTTGCCTGTGCTTTGGGGGTATTACTCAAGATGTTCTTGCCTAGGCCAATGTCCTGAAGCCTTTCCACAATGTTTCCTTTTGGTAGTTTCATAGTCTCACATCTTTGATTTAAGTCTTTAATCGATTTTGATTTGACTTTTGCATATGGCAAAAGATAAGGGTCTAGTTTCATTCTTCTGCCTATGGATTACTAGTTTCCCAGCACCATTTATTGTCCTTTCCCCACTATTGGTTCTTAGTACCTTTTTCAAAAATAAGTTCATTATAGGTGTGTCAATTTATTTCTGAGTTCTCTATTCTGTTCCACTGGTCTATGTGTCTGTTTTTAGGCCATTCCTATGCTGTTTTGGTTACTCTAGCTCTGTAGCATAATTTGAAGTCAGGTAATGTGATTCCTCTAGTTTTGTTCTTTTTGCTCAGGATGGCTTTGGCTATTCTGGTCTTTCGTGGTTTCATATAAATTTCAGAATTTTTTTTTTCCCTAAGAAATGAATTTTTTTTCTTTATAAATTACCCAGTTTCAGGTATTCTGTTAAAAGCAACAGGAAAAGGACCAAGACACACCCATGTTTACCAACCAAGTAATTTACAAGATTATTCAAGAAAAGTCAAAAGAAACTAATTCTGAAAGTGTATTCTAAAAAACAAAGTTAATGCAAAGATACACCATTGCAAATAACATATCTCAAGGCATGGTAATTATGTCATTTCTAAAGTTTCCCCCAAATTGTGATCATTCACTAAACCACAAGAGAGTAAGTGATGTAGGGATAGAGGAGAATGGAATAGATTGGAAACAGCCTCCTGACAATTTCTCTGCTACACTTTTTGTTGTTTTTTTACCTCCAACAAAAATCTCCTTTTCCCTCTGTCCTCTTCTAACATCTAATCACTTTTCCTCATTCTCTGAAGACTATAACAATTGACAACAACCATTTCTGCCATTGTCCAACGTGACTTCAAGGTCCATGGTGATGCTCACCCAATATCCTGGATGCTCATCTTCTTGACCTCATCTCTAGTGAATCCCTCCTTTCCTTTACCTTAGCTTTCACCCTCCTGGTCCCATTCTTGACTCTTATCACCTGAAATTGTGCTATTTTTTAAAAATTTACACATGTAAATATCCAACTCTATGACCACATCCTCCCATCCTTCCAGTTTCCTTGCTCAAGGACGCTGTAGTAAGCTGAATAACAACCCCCAAACATATCAAGTCCTAATTCCTGTACGAAATTACCTTATATGGTGAAGACTTTGCATATTTGCTTAAATGAAGGATCTTGAGACGGGGAGAGTACCCTGAATTATGCAAGTGGGCCCTAAATGAAATCACAAGTGTCCTTAAATGAGATATGCAAAGAGAGATTTAACACAAGCAGAAGACAAGAAGTCAATGT
>CAUYPO010074340.1:0-24206 GCA_963574435.1 Cheirogaleus major
CTTGAAACTATACTACAAGGCTATAGTAATTAAAACAGCTTTTGACTGGCACAAGAACAGGGACATTGCCCAGTGAAACAGAACAGAGAAACCAGACATAAAACCATCCTCATATAGCCATCTAATCTTTGACAAAGCAGACAAAAACATTCATTGGGGAAAATAATCTTTATTCAATAAATGGTGCTGGGAAAACTGGATAGTCTCATGTAGAAGACTGAAACTGGATCCACACCTTTCACCACTCACAAAAATCAACTCACGCTGGGTAACAGACTTGAACCTAAGGTGTGAAACTATTAGAATTCTAGAGGAAAACGTCAGAAATACTCTTCTAGACATTGGCCTAGGCAAAGAATTTATGAAAATGACCCCAAAGGCAATCACAGCAGCAACAAAAATAAATAAATGAGACCTGATCAAATTAAAAAGCTTCTGCACAGCCAAAGAAACTGTCAAGAGAGCAAACAGATGCCCCACAGAATGGGAGAAAATTTTGCAAGGTACACATCCAATAAAGGGCTGATAACTAGAATCTATTTAGAACTCAGGAAGATCAGCAAGGAAAAATCAAACAACCCTATCAAAAAGTGGGCAAAGGACATGAACAGAAATTTTTCAAAAGAAGACAGAATAATGGCCAACAAACATATGGAAAATTATTGATGGAAATATTTAAGAAAAGCTACTCTACATTACAGTATTAATTTTAGACAAAATATAATTTAACAGTGAATGCAATGACAGAAATAATGGGGATGCTAAATATTGAAAACTGCCGAGTCCATTGGCAAGAAATAGTAGGCTTAAACTTGAATATTCACAAAGGAGATTCTTAAAAAAAGCAATATAAAAACTTAATGATTTCAAAATAAATATTGACAAATCCATTATTACACTTGGAGATTTTAATAAACAATTATCAGAAACTAATGCATCAAGTTGGTATTTTAAGCACTAATAAAATATTTATAAAATTTGACCTATCTGTCTATTTATTTAGAGATAGAAGTCACTGCAGCCTGAGACTTCTATCTCTAAATAAATAGGTAGATAGGTAGGTAGATATATAGATAAGCAAGGTAAATATTCAACTTCAAAATCTGGAAAAAGTGCAATAAAACATACTCATGGAAAGGAAATAGAAGAAAGCAATAAAAGTAATACCAGAAGTAAATAATGTAGGAAAGAAAAACAAAAAAGAGAGAAGCTCAATAAAACAAAAAGTTGATTCCCAGGAGAACCATGTAATAGATGAGCCTCCAGCAAAACTGATTTTATCAACTAGAAGGCACAAATATTACTATAGAAGTACAGAAAGAGATATAACCACAAATATATAATATCATAGAAGAAAACTGCATATAAACCTATAATAAAAATGAAAGTAAGAATGAACCAGACAATTTTGTAGAAGATATGAATTTGAAAACTGATAATCAATAAAAAACTGGTATAAATCAGTAATTATTAAAGATATTATTTTAGTAATCAAACATCACTAATCTAATACCCAACAATAAATACAAAAAGCCTAAATTACCTTGGAAGAAAGTTTTGTCAAATTCTAAGGAATAAATTTTCTTAGATTATAGAAGTGTTTCAAAAGAAAACAATACAGAAGAAGTCACCCAATTCTTATAGTGAAATGAAAAGAAACTTGAAATCAACTGGAAAATTATATTAAAATTATTAATCAATCACATTTATTTATATAGGTCAAAAACTTGAAATTAAATTTAACAAATAAAATCATAAATTGAAAAAGAACAATAATATTGACTCTAGACCAAATAAGGTTTATCTTAATAAATGAAGCAATATTTAAACCTCATAAATGTATTCATACAATTCACCTTAAATGAGTAAACCATAACATTTTGCTAAGTAACCTTTTTAAAAATTGACTAATGGGGGAAACCCAGGAATAAAAAAGATTAATTTATACAAAATCAGACAATGCCATATGAAATAGACAACTCTAGTAGCATTCCCTTTGAGATCTATAATGAGAGAAGGATTTCCAATATTAATTCTACCACTTAATATTTTCCTGAAATTTTTAGCTAGTGCATCAAGACAATTAAATTTAATACAAGTTATAAAAATTAGAAATAATGATATTGCATAATAAGGTAATTTTCCATATATAAAATCCAACAGAATCTATGGGCAAATTTTACAACTAATAAGAAAGGTCTATTTTAGTTTTCAAAAAGAAAATCTACACAAAATATTGGAGCATTTCTATTTAATCATCTTAACTATGTGGAAATTTAATAGAAAACATGCTATTCAAATAACAGCAAAAACTTTCTAATACTTTACTATAAATTTAAGGAAAGATGTGTGAAACTTTAAGGATAAACATGTAATATTTTGAAGGAAGCAAAGAAAGATTTGAATGAATGTAAAGGTGTATCATATTTATGAAAGGGAAACATAATAATAAAGATGTCAAATTTTACAAAATTAATCTATAAATTTCTTGAATTTCTAATAAAAATCCATTACAATTTTTTGGCACTTGAAAAATAGAACTTATTTATAAAAGTATGTATAAAAGCAAAGTGTCAAAAATCATGTATAAAAGCAGAGTGTCAAAAATAGCAATGAAAAATATGCAAAACCAATACAAGAGGGAGAATTTTCACTACTTGATATTAAGATTTTTATGAAGTTATAATAATTAATGTAATATTTGCAATTTTATATTTGCATAGAGATAGAGAAATAACAAATGGAGAAAAATCAAGAGTCAACAAATAGACCAAAATATGTAGAGGAATTTGGCAGGCCATTAAAAATCTTTGGGGAAAAGATGGGTGGGTAATTTGTTTGCATATTAAAAAATTAACTTATGCCTTTCAAAACAGAAGCAAAAATAACTCCAAATAAATGAAAGTATTAAATGTGAAAATAATTAAACATATTAAAATAAATATAGAATATCTTTTTGTCATAAATGTATAGAAGAATTTCTTCAACACAAAAAGACTACTAAAATGATTAAAATAAGTTCTTTAAAAAGTAACAAAGTAAATAAGAAAAGTATTAAATTTGACTACATTTTTAAAACAAATATTTGGACCTTGTCAAGTCAATAAATTATTGTTCAAATTAAATTATTAAATTGCTGAATATTGGTAAGAAAAAGACAAATGGCTCATTTTTTTAAAAAGTACTGAAAACTATGAACAGGCAAATCACAGAAACAGAAACTGTAATGGTCAATAAACAGAGTGCCAACCCCACTATTAACCAGGAATATTTGAAGTAAAATAAAATGAAATACTGTCTTTATCTATCAAATTGGCAAGTATTTTATACTCTAATGATAGCAAGTGTTTGTGACAGTGCAGAAAAATTGGAAATTTTTTGCACTGTTAAACTAACAAAAGAAAAGAAATTTCAGCCTATCAAACAGACTGTGTATATTAAGCAACAGTATGATGTGTGGTGCACTTATTTTAATTCCTACAAACTCTGTGACCAATTTGACATCACCCTAGATCCTGAATATCAGAATATCCAGCTCCTCATTTATGCTTTTATCTTTCTCTTCTCTGCCAGATAAAGGCCACTATATGGCCCTTCCTTTTCATGTTCTATTTCCCACCATTATATTTAGCCTCTAAAGACAGCCTGCAAAAGTCATTAAGGGATACTGATGTTCCCTTCCTCAGTGCCTTTCTTAAAATCTTTGGAAAGGAAGGGTTCTCTGGGACCTCCAGGGGAAACATGGTTTACAGTAGATGAGAATGTTTCGTTCCAAAATTCCTATCTCGCAAAGCTTTCAGATATTTTCTTCTACAACAAGGGTAGGAAAACTTTTTCTATAAAGGATCAGATAGTAAATATTTTAGGCTTCTCAAACCAGATACAGGACCTTCCCCATTCTTGTTTCTTTGTTCATTTATGTAAATACCCTCTAAATAGGGAAAAACCATTTTTAGCTTTATGACTGTAAAAAACAAACAAACAAACAAACAAAACCAGACTGAGGGCTTGATTGATTCAAGAGCCATAGTTTTCTGACCCTATTCTATAGCAAAAGAAGGGAGTTCTAGTATCTCATTCTCTATTTGTATATTTCTAGGAATTTGTCCATTTCATCTAGGTTATCTAATTTGTAGGTGTACAATTGTTCATAGCATTCTCTTATAATTTTTTTTATTTCTGTAGGATCAGTAGGATTGACTCCTCATTCATTTCTTATTTTAGTTATTTGAATCTTCTCTATTTTTCTTTGTCAGTCTAGCTTAAGGTTTGTCAATTTTGTTGATACAAAGAACAAAATTTAGTTTCATTGATTTTCTCTATTGTTTTTCTACAATTTTTCTCATCTCCACTCTAACTTAATTATTTTCTTCATTTTACTGGCTTTGGGTTTAGTTAGCTCTTCTTTTTTCTATTTCCTTAAGGTATAAAGTTAGCTTATTGAATTGAGATTTTTCTTCTTTTTTAAGGTGGGCGTTTATTGCTATAAAATTTCTTCTAAGCATTATTATGTTTGCTTAATTCCATAAGCTTTAATATGTTTATGTTATGTTTAATATGTTGTTTTAATATATTATGTTTTATTTTTATTCATTTCTAATCTTCTTTGTATTTTTTTGCTTTGATCCTTTGGTTGTTTAAGAGTGTGTTATTTAATTTCCACCTATTGATTATTTTTTCATTTTTCCTTCTGTTATCAATTTCCAGCTTCATGCATTGTGTTTAGAGAAGATACTTTGTATGATTTCAGTCTTAAAATTTAGATGGTTTTATTTTACATACATCAACTATATGTGTCAAAAATTTTCTAGCAAACTTCAGTAAACCATACACTATGGAATCAGAAAAAATAAACAACCAAAATATGACAATAACATTTTTCTCTTGTTAAAGATTACCTGAAATGATATCCAGGCAGAATTAGGAAGAATATAGAAATAAAAAGATACTAACAGACTGGAGTTATCAGAGAGAGTCAAGAAATCACAGGTCATAAATGTTTAAGATTGAACGAGAAGAAAAACTAAGAAGTAAAGAAATTGGAATAAGTAAAGAAGAGGTAGAATATGAGGTGAGATATAAAATGACAAGATGATTCCAAGTAAGACTAAGTTCCTTCTAGCTGCTGAGTGGTATAAAGAGATCACTTTGGATTTTAAATCATTGGATTTGAGGACATCAAGAAATTCTATAGAGGTCTTCCATTTTCAGTCAAGATGGGGTAATTGGAACCAGATTTATCCTACTACCTAATATTTTTTAAAAAACTGTACAGAATATATGAAACCATGGTTTTTAGATGTTAGACAGTAGACAGTGCAGAACAGCGATCCCTGAGAGAGAGAATACCACTGAAAAGAGCTCTATGATTGTCATTCGAGAGAATATCTAGGTTGCAGCAAAGAGATGTAGAACCCAGGTATAGCCCAGAGGTCATCCTATGTTGAGGAGACAGAACTGCGAGGCTGAGAGTCTAAAACAGCTGAAGTTGTGAGGCAGAGAACCGGAAAAGAGGTTACTGCACATAAAGAAAGAGCTATAGAGATCTACTGTTGGTCCTTCTTGAGTCTTCAGCTGAGTACTGATCAGCACATGTACATAAGGAAACTACCTAAGGAATAGAACTACCCTGAAAGAGGAGAGGGAAAAGTCTGTAAAGATCACATGTGGCTGGGAATAGTCTGTGTTCTCACCAACTATAGCAGAAAACATCATAATTCACAGGGTGTAATGTGATATAGTCAGGAGATGCCTCAGAAATCTGCCAAAAACAGCCATACATTAAAGCTTACTCAGTTCTAATCATTCTAAGCTAAATAAACAATCCTCAAAAGGATCGAACAGTTTTGAAAGTTGGAGGACAGGCAATATCTGATTTCCAGATCTTTTAAAATTCTAAAGTAATCAAGACAGTGTCATATTGGCATAAATAGGTCAATGGAACAGAATAGATAGTCCAGAAATAGACCTGCACATATATATATTCAATTGATTTTTGACAAAAGCGCCAGGGCAATTCAATGGGAAAAGATAATCTTTTCATGAAATAATGCAGGAACAATTGAAGAGTTAAATCCCAAGAAAAAATAATTGACCCTGGCCTCCTACCATATACAAAATATTAACTTGGAATGGTCATACAGAGAATATAAGAGCTAAAACTATAGAACTTCTAAAAGGAAACATAGGAGGAAATGTTAGTGACCTTAGATTTGGCAAAGATTTCCTAAATACAAGACCAAAATACTTTCTGTAAAAGAAAAAAAATCAATAAATGGGACTTCATTAAAATGAAACAGTCATTATTCAAAAGAAATTATTAAGACATTATTAAGAAAAGAATAGATAAGCCAATAGGAAAAACTATTTGAAAAACATATATCCAACTTAAGATTTGAGACTAGAATATATTAATATAAAGAACACTTACACTTAAATAAAAAGACAACACAGTGAAGAATGAGCAAAATTGTTGAGCAGAAAAAAAGTGTAAATGGAAAATGATACATAAAAAGATGCTCAATAATATCGCCATTGGAGAAGTACAAACTTAAACCACTATTAGAAATCACCATGCATCACTAGCTCTGTGAAAATTAAAAGTACGATCATACAAAATGTGACCATACAACTGAAACTCTCACGAATTTCTGGTAGGAATATAAAATGATGCAGTTTGGAAAAGAGTGTAGCAGTTTCTAAAAATAGTAAACATATCCAACCCTATGACCCAAGCTAGGTATTTACCCAAGAAAATGAAAGCACATATCCATACAAACACTTAACATATGAATGCCCATAGCAGCTTCATCTGTAGTGGCCCAAAATTGGACAAAATTAGAAACAACCAAATGTGCATCAGAAAATAAATGAAAAAAATTGTCATGTACCCATGCAATGAAATAATACTAAACAATAAAATGGAATAAACTAGTTACATGCCACAACATAAATGAATCTCAAAGTAATTACGTTGAGTGAAAAGAAGCAGCCCAAACAAACAAAAAAATAAATAAAATAAATATGTATGATTCAATCTATATAAGTTTCTAAAAAATGCAAATTAATCTATAGTTACAGATCAATGGTTGTCTTGGTTGATGGGAGCAGGAAAGAAGAGGAGAATAGTATGACAAAGAGGCAAAACAAAACTATTGAGGTTGATGAATACAATGCATTTATTATCTTAAATGTGATGTTTTCACAGGTATATTTGTATGTCAAAATTTATCAAATAATACACCTTATATATGTGCATTTTAATGTGCATCAATTGTACTTCAATAAAGCTATATTAAAAAAGAAACTCTATATTTAGGTGATAGTAATCATTAACTTAAGTGCTACTGTTGCAGAAAGCATGGCAAGGTCTGGACAGCAAAAAAATATATATTTAAGTCCTGTGAAGACTAAAGTCATTCAGTGAAGTGGAATTACATCTGAGAAATCAGAAAATACTGAAAATGAAAATAAATAGGTGATTTCATAAGAGGCAGGTATGGGTATTAGAAGAGAGTTGTTGAAAGATACTGGCAAATTTGAAAGAAAGAAGGGGGAAGAAATGGTGTGCAGATTTCACCAGTTCATTAGTTAGGAGATCAACAAAAATCCTTCAAAAATGTCTTAATACCGACACTATACCTTTTGTTAAAATTAGTTAACATGAATATTTAACATGTCCATTACATTATAATCTTGAAAAGCAAATGTTATTACCATCTAACATGAATGTGCCCTTCATATAAAAACATTTATTGTTTTTGTTATTTTATGCATTTGTTCGATTGTACAGGTCAACAATTATAAATATTTACCTTGTTTAGGGTCATATTTACTAACCAAATTAATCTTAGTCATAAACAGTTTATTTTTATGATAGACTACGTGTTTAAAGGCTCTTTATCATTCACAAAAGCTAATTTAAAAGTTTCAGCAATTCTTACCTGATTAGTTAACCTTAAAAGCAGGTTCTTGCAATGAAATGCTAAGAATCTAGTATCTCATTTTATCAATTATACACTCAAGAAACAGAGTACTACCAGAACTATTTTTAGAGCGTACTCAAAGATTGCTCCCATTGTCTGAGCTCTGCCTCGACAATCATATCCCTCTGATTCTCCTCTCAGTGTACTCTCTATTATGAAGCAAAGATGTAGTCAGTGTGTTTACATAAATATTCAAGTCCCATAAAATCAATGAGAGTTTGGCTGAAATTGAAATAAAACACAAGCATATACAAAATAAGGTAGTAATTACACCTTAATAAAAATATACTCAAACTACAAATGATAGAGATAATAATACTTTAAATAATCAAGAAACTATAAACATTCCTTTAACAAATATGTTCCGGGCGCTTTACTAGACAATTGGGATAAATCAGTAAAAAAAGGGATGAAATACTTGCTTTGGAGGAATTCATATTTTAACAGACTGAGGCTGACAATTAACAATAAATATATTAATAAACTAAATACAGATTATGCTAGAAGGTCATAAGTTGTTGGAAAAAAACTATAGAGCTAGAAAATGGAACCAGGAGGACAAGCAAGGAGATGGAGGTTAAAATATTGAATAGTATGAATAAGGTAAGCCCCATTCAGAAGGTGACATTTGAGTAAAATGTTGAATGAAGTGAAGGATCCAGCCGTACAGATAATCGGACCAAGTGCAAAAGCCCTAAGGCTCCTGCAGTGCTCACTGGGAGAAAGGAGGAAGGATGGCTGGAGAGGAGAGAACGATGGGGAGAATAGTAGTAGGTGGAAAGGTCAGAGAGGCTATGAGGCAAGATCACGTAGACTTTTGTGTGCCATTGGCTTTTTACATTGAG
Organism: Cheirogaleus major; assembly: GCA_963574435.1. Taxonomy (NCBI): domain Eukaryota; kingdom Metazoa; phylum Chordata; class Mammalia; order Primates; family Cheirogaleidae; genus Cheirogaleus; species Cheirogaleus major. The sequence goes on from CAUYPO010074340.1 coordinate 8,831, forward strand.
TGAAATAGGAGCTGTTAATGGTTTAGAAAAAGGCAGAATGTGATCTAGTTACCATCTTAAGAAAATGATTCTGGCTGCACTATTGGGAATAGGAGGAAGAGGGACAGAGATGGAAGTAGGAAGACAGGAGGCGATTGCAGTAATTCAAGGGAGATTTAATGAGGTAGAGACAACAATGAATGTAATGAGGAGGTAGATGTTTGGGGTGTGGAGCTGAGTAGAGTATTTTATAATGGATAGGCTGTGGGGTATGAGGAAAAGATGGTAATTAGGGATAGAGTTGCTATTCATTGAGATATGGAAGTTGCTATTAGTTGAGATATGGAAGACTGATTTATCCCAATCGTCTAGTAAAGTGCCTGATTGTGGGCACACTTCAGGAAAGCCAGCACGGGAAAACTTCCACTCTATGTAGTGGGTACCATATGCCTTGCACAATACCAGTTGATAGGGACGTAAGAGTGAATAAAGTATAGTTTCAGTCCTTCAGGGAATTCACAGTCAGGTGGGCCAATTAATAAAACAGACTGGAGATGCTTCAATCCTGAAGGAAACTGTCTATGAGGGGTTTATGCCTAATGTCTAGAACATCACCAAATCTTGGCATACTAAAATGTAGAAAGTAAACTGTAGAGTTAAATTTCTGACCAATTAGACCCCTTGACCCAATCAGTAGCATAGTAATGAAGCTAATAGAATTATTACTAATATTAAATAATAAGAAAGTATAACATGAATGTACTAAATATTCCCAAGTGCTTTATATCCTGTACTTTATATATTCAAGTATTAGTGCAAGCTAAAAATATCATTTCCCAAAATGTTTAAATAAATGCATGATGTAAAAGAAACATAAGTGAAATTTAGAATTTGAGAAAATATTCTTCCTTTGATGTTGATCAAGTTTGGCAACCATTTCCATTTTCTGAGAACCTTGGATTGAATGAACTATTGGTTTGACAACAATTATTGTGTTCTAAAATAAAATATTTTGTTTAGATTATGGAAGAAATCCAGTATCATATAAACAATTCAGAAAATAAAGACAAATACAAAGAATACCAAAACAAAAAAAATCATTTTTAATCCCTTCTCTCAGGATTAACTAACACTAATATTTTAGTGTTCATCCTAAGATAACATTTGAAAAATGCATATTTTGGAATAAATATAAATACACACACTTATATTATTGATAACATTTATCAATTTCCCTCAGATGATATGGAAGAAAAAAAACAATTTATGTATTTAGACCACATATTGACCAAAAAATTGTTCGTTAAGGTAAAAATAAACATTCTAAAATAAAAGAATGTTATTGTCAGAAATACATTTTAAGGGAGAATATATCATTAAACTCAAAATAAGTTGCTAATTCAATGAAAATAATATTAACTATGGGAATACTTTATCTTTCTACAAAATTTGGGACACCTATACATCAAATGATATAAAATTCAGTGTTTTATATAGGTCTTTTCAGCATCAACTTCTTATATTACAAGATCTGAAAATGTATGCTTTGTATTGATCATAGCCACTCATCTAATTAAAATGTCATGACCTCACATATGTATATATGTACTTGTCCATGTGTGAGTGTCTTTATATATACGTGTGTGTATATAGAACATTCATGTATTCATCTGTTAAGTACTTTTTTAGTCATTGGTATAATGCTAAGTGAAGGGTGACATAAGACAATACTCATAAACACAACAGTGAACATTATGTAGAGTTTAACATGAGCCTAGCAATCTTCTAAGTGCTTTCTTACTTATCAACTAACATAAACCTCACAATAGCTCAATGGACTAAGTAATATTGTTGTCACCCTTTACTGAGGAGCAGAAATGAATAGAGTACCCAACCTTTGCTTACTGCAGGTAACACACATAGGAAGTGGCACTGGGTTACACACCCTGCCTACTGGGCTCCAGAATTTGTGCCCTTAATGGCTACACTCTGCTGTTTTATGTAGTCTCAGCCAGTCAACTTCTGTTTTTTAGATAAATAAGCTATTCTTAAATTATATTAGATAAATATATCTAATTGTGAATAATCATCATTACTCTTAACTTAAAAATCTAGATTTTTAGCCTGAATGTTCTCTGTGAACTTTTTTTCAGGCAACTTATATTTACCAATTGCATTTTACAATTATTCAACCAATTTACATTTCTAATTTTTTCATAAGATCCCAGAAACTTTTCTTAGATTTAGCACCTCCTGTTATTTTCCAGTATTTATACATCTATGATTTTTCCCCCTCAGGCTTGAAAAATAGATTATTTGTAATTTAGCTTTTCTAGTAGCAATTAACAAGTCACTACACTAGCTGCCCTGCTTCTGTTGTTTCTTAGGGGGCTGCTATATGCCTAACACTATACTTGATATTTAAATAAATCGAAGACATGGATATTTCCCTGGAAGAATTTGCAGCCCAACTGAAAAGTAGATACCCTCCACTTCGCAGACAAAAACTGCCATATCAGCATTTCTCAGCTTTTATCCACCATGAAACACACAGGAATTTTACCAGGCCACACAGTCCAGTGAATAAACACTGTGGGTGATGTACAACTTCTGTAAAACATTATAGTCTTTTTCTTTGATATAATAAAGTTATCAACATATGAGTGAATGGGAGCATTGTTAGCAGAGAAATAGGTCCAGATCTCTCATAACAATTGTTTTCTTCTTAAAGTATATCATTTTAAGCTTTCTTGATTTTTGTTATTCATAACAAATTACTTGCAACTATTGACATTTTGGTTTAGAATAACTCTTTCTATCTCGTGTAGTCATGGAAGGCTTTATTGAGAAGGTGGGCCTTGAAAGATATATATCACTGGTACTCGATTTTTGACTGAAAAGTTACTATGGCTTATGTTTTACTTAAATAAATCATTTTTATTGAATTCTGTTGTTTGCCTAAGCAAAAAACAAACTGTATGAATTTCACCAAGAGTATCATTGAACTGGTTGCATTGCTCTGTAGTCGAAATTGTATTGTGTTGTATTGAGTTTGTGTTTTACGGTTTCATTGGCATAGCCTAGAAACAAATTTAACTCTTCTAATGAGGTCTTGTCTAATTGAACAATATATTGATCTTTATTTTTGCTATGCTATAATAGGTAAATATATGTCCTCCTCTCCATTCCCTATATCTTTTCTATCAGCACCTCCAAAGACTCTTACTCTCTATCGGCAAGCAATTATTGGCCACCAAAAACCAATTTTAAGATAATTTCCATGAATTAGAACTCAATTATTTTAAAAAGAGATAAGCAGTTAAAGTGTTTTATAAATTCTAATTATCCTGATTCTAATTAAAACATTTATTTCTAATACAAATCAAGCATTTGCAAATTATACATTTCTAGAAAAAAATTACTTTTTCTAATGAAAGGAAATATTTTAAATGTTGAAAACAGCAAACAGAAAAGGATATCTCCAGATTGTATGTCTATACCAAGGTTTTCTTGTATTTTGCAGTCTACAGTCAAAGCAAATCTAGAAAACTAACCGGATAAGGTCTGCTGACACTTTTTTCTGCAATAATTTAAAATGTGATAATGAAATTTCTTATTGACAATTACATTAGTATTTAAGGCAGTATTTCTCAGTTGTTTTGTTGTTTTTTTCTTCATGGCATATTTTTCAATTCTAGAATTTTCCATATATTTCTTTTTTTTTTTTTTTTTTTTTTGAGACAGAGTCTCACTCTGTTGCCCGGGCTAGAGTGCCGTGGCATCAGCCTAGCTCATAGCAACCTCAAACTCCTGGCGTCAAAGCAATCCTCCTGCCTCAGCCTCCTGAGTAGCTGGGACTACAGGCATGTGCCACCATGCCCGGCTAATTTTTTCCATATATATTTTTAGTTGGCCAATTAATTTCTTTCTAGTTTTAGTAGAGACGGGGTCTTGCTCTTGCTCAGGCTGGTTTCGAACTCCTGACCTTGAGCGATCCTCCCGCCCCGACCTCCCAGAGTGCTAGGATTACAGGCTTGAGCCACCGCTTCCGGCCACTCCATATATTTCTTAAAGGAATTAAAAGATTTAAAGAATATGAAACAAGCCAGCAATTTTTATCATGTAGCACAGCCATCACAGTGGCTGAACAGTACTGTGCCTTGTGTTGCTGTCTTGTACAGGGTACCTTTCCCTAGCTTGGACTTCAGCTCAATGACCTTGTTTGAATTGTTACTGATCTGCCTGGCTGTTTTATGTCCTCGGGAGGCAATCATCAAATTTTTATATTTTTTCCTATGGGGGCTCAAGTTTACATAACTCTCTCATCTCTTATTCTCAGTCAGTTATACCTTTCTTCTCAGCAACTCTTATGACCATATTATTCTTCTTTTTCCACTGTAGAAAAAGTACATATTTAACCTTGATCAATTTTGCAATAGATTCATTAAATATTGTGGCCTTTGAATGAAGATGTAACCTAAGGAATATGCTGGAAAATTACAGTTCACCCTACAAACATATCCAAAGTCTAAATGTATTTTGAATGTTCCTCATAAGTCTATTTTCTAATATCCTAATTAAGTTTCCATTTTACCCAGTTTATGTTTTCCCCAGTGTTGAAATGTAAAGACCAGATGACAGATTATTTTATGGCTACAACTACCATAAATTTGTAAACTTGTGATGCAAAGATTTGGATTCTAATTTACTAGAAAATAAGCCCTTGATCTTGGTGCTATGCTGGGCAGGGCTCCAATCTTAAAATTTATGTAGGCCTTTATAAATGATTTAAGGATAATAAAACACAGTTTCAGATTTTCATGAGTGTCATAGGAAAACAACAAGAACAAAAGATTTCCATAATTTTAATGGTCCTCTTTATATAATTATATCCAAAATCAATATTATCTTTTCATTATTAATGCAGAATATATACCTTTAAAATAATGAGATAATGCAATTATTGAGGAATGTTGTATTCCTCAAATAGTTCAAGTCTCTGACTTTATGTTTTTATTGGCAGTGGGTAACATAATAGTTTCAAGTATCTCCAAAATAATTAAAAAATGTACTACAATTTTAGGTTAATGTATTTTAATTCATCTCAATAAATGGTTTTCAAGTATCTCTCATGCACAGTCTAAGAATAATGAATGACATAGAATAAAATTCTGGATAAAGGCAATCTTTTTCCTTTAGGACATAACAACATTCTGTAGGCTTTAAGCCTAGGTAGTGGAGCAAAGTTAGAATGTATCCTGTCTGTATTTGTAGCTAATCTTCACATGCTTAATCTAAAATTAAACTTCTTATCATACATCAATCATGATTATATAAGATAATATCAATTTTGATTATATGAATGAAGATTTATGAAGATAATCTTTAGTGATTGCATGAAGATAATAGCTAATGCTCCTGAGAGAAGCAGGGATGCCTTCATGAAGGTGAAGTCATTTAGGGTGGACATGAGAAAAGGATTTCCAAATATGGAAAAAAAATAGCAAGAACAAAAGGAATAGAAGTGGGAAAGTAGAGAGCATCTTACAGAATACTGAGCTATGCTGTAGTAACACCACCCAAATCACAGAAGTTTGTAACAACAAAGACATTTCTTGCTCTGCCTACAGATTCACTGAAGGTCAGTAGCAGTTCTGCTCAATGACAATCTTTATTCTAGGATATATTCTGAAGGAGTGCCTCCTATCAAGGACTTGGCCAATCTCATCATAGAAGGAAAAAAGAGATGGTAGAGCCATATAATGGATCTTAAAGCTCCTACTAGAATGTGTTTATATGACTCCAATTCACATCTCCTTAACTGCAAGAAATCACATGGTCAAGTCCAATTTCCATAGGGTAGGGTAATATAATCTTCCTTCAGGAAGAAACAGCAAAAAAAAATTTTAAAACTAATATAATCTACCCCAACATACCTGGCTTCTCTGGGTCTTCCAGATCACTCTCTGGCAGCCACATGTACTTTTCACGTGCACCACCTCAGCAAGGCGGGGTGAGCAGGCCACTGGGGCTGTCCTCCAGTACATCTGGCTAGACACACCACAATACAGAGTTCCAGATCAGTAGGGAGATACTCTACCAATACAGCTTCTTAACGTCAGATCTCCAAACACTTTTCAAGTTCAGTGTCTTATAGAGTTCCTAATATAGCAGACTCCCTAAGAGACCTCCCCCTACTACTTACAGGGCTGGAGGTAACAATACAGATGGAGGATCATATATTATATACAAGTCTAAATATTTAAAAGTTATAAGACATGCTACCAAACTGTTATATAAAATATGCTCTAACTTATCATCCTGAAAAATAAATCTTCATTAAGTCTTGGAAGTTTAGTTCTTTATCTGAACATGATAGAGCACAGAGAGCCTGCCCAATCCCAGGACTCAGGCCCACTCTAATGGGTATTGTCTTCATACATCCAGCTCTCTGACATACTCAGAGGAGGCCTCATGTCCATATATTAGGACGTTCCAGCCAGCCTTCCTATGCTTTATCCATATCTCCCACATCTAAGGCTCTACTCACCAGCAATAGCCGCTTGTGAAGAAAAAGGCCCATACAGTCCTTGGGAACAAGTTCAGTGACACATGGGCTGGAAATTCAGGAGCATAGTCTAGAAGAGTGCACATGGGCTCTGGGTGAACACATCTCCTTGGGCCCAGGACCCCTAACTAATGGGGAGGATTATATCCAAATGAGGGCCAAAATGAAACAGGGGGACTCTCAACTGTGATCTAAGATTGCTAAGTCAAAATAAACTTTAGAGTATATAAGCATAAGTTATATCTGTATCAAAGTGTATTTTACATATTTGTGTATGTCAGTAATAGAATCTAGTCATAAAAAGATTCTACGAGTACAAAGGTACAGTTAGATAGGAGGAATAATTTCTGGTGTTCTGCACAGTAGAATGAATATGGTTAACAATGTTTTGTATATTTCAAAATAGCTGGAAGAGAGGATTTTGAAGATTCTTGATGCAAAGAAATGATAAATGTATGAGGTGATGGATTTGTTAAATAACCAATTTGGTTATTACTCAATGCTTACTTGTTATCAAAACATCACCCTGTACCTTGTAAATATATACAATTGTGTGTACATTTTTAAATGTTAAAAATTAAATGCAAAAAATATTCTAGAAGATCATGTTTTAAGGCTATCTGCTTTCTCACTTCTGTTCAACTACATGTACTAATTCCATTATAATTGTCCTTACCTTATTTTTTGAGCAAAACTGAACTAGTCAGGGAGTATTTTAAGCAACCCCTGTCTGTTTTCCAAAATATCTATTGAGGAAAGAAAACTTTCCCTGAAAGTTTCTTATAAATATTGTGTCCTTCAATACTTTTAAAAGACAGCTTTATTTACAAAAGTGTACACTCTTTTAAGATCTCCATATCTATTCTGTAATGTCTGTCTTTACAAATAACACAAATTCTGACTTTTGTGTAATAATTTGATGCTGCCTGATCAGGATTCCCATGTCAGTGTGATGAATCACTAGAGACTGATCTTCCTACTTCGGCACAATCTCTGCTCTGTGAAAAGGGAGACATCCTTTGTACATAACTGGCCAAGATTCAAGGGCCATGCCTATGGCCAAAACAAAAAGGTTTTGCCCTGGGTGAAATTAAATGAGACTCCAACTGAGGCCTCACTAGTACCCAACTTCCAAGCTCTCTGCTGCCAACACCACCACCACCAACCATGTGCCTAAATGAAGAGGTGGCATATCTGGTTGGGCTGGCAAGTCCTCTTTAAGAAAGAGCAGGTAGGGTCGCTTTACAGATGTGATTTATGACATGTGAGTCAGAATTCTGCCTGGTAGAACGAATATCCATTTTTTCAGTTGCTTATCCCTCATTACCAAGGCATTTTTTATGAACACTGTCAATTTGCTTTATTTTATATGTACTTAATTTTTTGATTCTCAAACAGGGAAAATATGAAACAGAAAACCTTGTATAAAAGCTGAAACAAGAAAGACAATCACTTTTCCCTAATGAAATGTTCTATTTCCTTAGTTTGCTATTTCATTAATTTCCCAACTTCATTTTATGCTGATCTAGATTTTAGTAGTTTTCCCTGAACACACCTTGAATAAAAGATGCTTGAATTAATTCAAAAAATATTATGTATGTGTGGAGTAAAAGGCACTTTTCTATGAGCTGGGTAGTGGTGAAGGCAACCCAGGTTTCTCAGTCACAGAACTTTCATGGTGGAGCTGGATAGGGGCAGATTAAAACCAGCAAAAGAAAGAAGAATTAAACATAGTGATCATCACACAAGGAAAATAAAAAGTCAGAGAATGACTGAGAGAGGGAGAGCATAACTTGGGAGCCCTCTCTGAAGAGGGGAGATTTGAGCCGAGAACTTAATAACGAGAAAGATGAACAACACATGCAGACATCTGAAAGGGCTCAGCCACCAGAATCAACATCCAGCACAAATAGTCAAGAAAGGAACCAGTTTGGTGTGTTCCAAGATTGAAAAGGAAGTCACTGTGTGAGAATATGATGAACAAAGGAAAGAGTGATAGGCAATGAGGTAGAATGATTACTCAGAGGTAGGGCATCCTAGGCTATTGTAAGTTCCACTTTATTTTTAGTAGGAAATCATTAGAGGATTTTTAGCTAAAGAATAATGTAATCCAATATATACTTTTAGGAGATGACTAGAATGTATTTTCATCTAGGATATAAGGCAATGAGTGATAGGGTAGGAAGGAGTGAAAGCAGGGAAAACAATTATAGACTACAACCTGGATCCATTGCTATTAATAACTTGGGGTCTTTCCAGATAGAAAATGAGACATCATCCACACTCTATGCTCACTCATTTTTCTTCTTGGCCTTTGACTTGGGTTCACAGTTTGCGACTCCCTTATTTCTTGATCTCTTTTGCCCTTTATCTAAAAAATGTCATAAAGTCACTTACATTTCCTGCAAATGTCCGGAACTCTTCCTCTGACCTCTTGTGCAGAGGAGCACACAAAATTTTCCTACTGGTAAGGACATAGAACAATTGCACCTGGACTTACCAGAGTCTGATATCTAGATGGATGACAGTATTTATAGAAGCTATGCACTGTTTTCCAGAAGTTGCTAAGTACTTAAAAGCATATCTATGATTCAGTAATTTTAGATAATAAACAGTTATCTTTTATTTTTGCCTCTTTCTGGCTTAGTCATTTTAAATTTTTAAATTATAATTGATGAGAAAACCAACTTCATGGACATGGAAATTCCTTCAGGCTATGAAAAAGCAAAACAGACAAAAAAAATTTCTCATTTTTCTCCCCAAGTTATTGGATACTGGCTGCTGGGTAGCATTAAGAGGATTAGAAACATGCATGGTCCTCTATTTAATTTTTTGTCCTTATCATACATGTCCAGTCCAATTTCTGGAACATCACTTTTGTTGTCAGTTATTAATCTTTCTGAGGTGGAACAGTTAGTGGTTTGGGTTCAGTCAATAAACTTCTTTGGTATTAAAATGCTCTCTAAATGCAGTGACTCATGTGTGTTTTTTAATTTCATTTCTGGCTGGGTGTCTCAGCCTTGTATCTTGGTAGAGCTGTGGTAGAGACCATCTCCATTGAATGGTTTATGAATAAATAAAGTCTCTGGATTTAGTAGATAGAGTAAGGTGTTTCCCATTGCTGGGAAGTGTTGGGCAATTTCCACATTTTTTTATTCAAAATCTCATCATTGTGATTTCGGTGCTTTCAAAAGATGGGTGTTCACAACAGAAATGAGATTGTGGTTTAGATTTTAAAAAGCCGTAAATAGGAAGAATATTACCATGTTTTCTAACAGATGCTCTCTCTGGCTCAAAACTTGAGTCAATCAAATTATTGAAAGGAGCATTTTTAAAACCATGCCTCAGTAAGAAATAGAGAAAAAACAAACTCAGGCTATCTTTTTGAAGGATTTTGTGTATTTAGAATTTACTACATTTGGGTGAGCAAATGCCATAACAGTAAAATTTTTAAAGTGTGTGGAGATTTGCTTGGATCTCTGTCATAGTAGCCTTCTTCCTTTCTTAAGATAGTTGTTTTATTCTTAAGATTGAGTCCAGATTGCCAAGCATTCATTTTATCTTCTCTAGGAGGTACCACTTGCATTAAATTTAGCCACAGGTAATTCAACAGATGTCAGTCTATATATTAGAGGTAAACTTTGCATGTTTAATACTCAGCAGGCCTCATCATCTTTGTGCCTACCCGTTTCTTGACCAAATCTTAGGTATAGAAGAATGTGATCTATGGTTTCTGTGGCCAAAGATGTAGAATTTAATGCAAATACTAAAAAAGGCCAATTGTGGACTATACCCTGTATTAACAAAACAGTTTCCCATTTTCCAAACTAACTAATGCAGTGGAAAATTCTGGATGTTGTTTGTGGAATCCAGATCAATTTGCTTCTATCGACCACTACTTCTATAATAATTCAGTTCATGTTTTACTACAAATGACCTTAAATGAAGAAAATTAATATCTGTAACTTACCAAATGCAAGCTATTAAAAAAAATGAGTCAGAATAGGCTAGGATTGTGCTACAGTAACAACAACTCTACAGTTTCAATGTCATCAAGCAATAGAAGCTTCTTACTTGCTCCTACTACATGGGCAGTGAAAGCAGACAAGGGCTGTCTTGCTCATTATACTCAATATGGGATTCAGGCTGAATGACAAGCCACCATATCCAGCATGGCCATTTCCTAAGCCTAAAGGAAAAGACCGCTTCAGGGAGCAATTAAAATGTTCCAGTCTAGATAGGACATACTCACAGCTCATTGGCCAGAAGTAGTCACATGGCCCCAGGGGCAGGGAGGGGGACTGGGGGTCATGAGCCAATTGCCAGTATAATTCTGCATGTGTCCTAAAGGAAGGGGAACCGGAAATATTTTGATAAACACCGCAGTGATTACCACAGCACTCCACTATGGGCCTTCCCTAAGGCTTTCTGTGGACTGCTCCATTGAGTTTCAAGTACATGATTTCTTTCCAGCAACTTAGCCTGAGGAATCATCCCTTGAGGGAAGACAAAAGGCAAGGAGCAAGGAAGGAGAGGGAAGAGCATCTCATTGGCCTTTTTACCTTAATTTCTGATTAGTTAGAAAATACAGGCTAGTGTTGGTATTAATCTTCTTCCTGACACTTGCACAATAGCACCCCCATAAATTGACCTTCCCACCTTATATCCTAATGCTGGTGGAGATGGCATTTTTATGTCCTTTGTCTCTGAGATTTCCTGTAGGGGAACTGAATTTATCTGGCACTTTCCTGGCATTCTCAGACTTCTGCTTCTCTATGAAATATCTCCACACCAGAAAATGAAAAAATTTTATTGTTGAGTAGTATTCCATTGAATGAATACATCACAATTTGCTTATCCATTTACTTGTTGGTAGACATTTGGCTTGTTTCCAGTTTTTTTTAGTATTGAAAATAAATTTGTTATGGATGTTAGTATACAAGTCTTTATATCAACATATGCTTTCATTTCTCCTGGGTAAATACCTAGAAGTAGAATGACTTTTTTTAACTTCTTATGAAACTACTGAACTGTTTTCCCAAGCGCCGTATCATATCATATTCTCAAAAGCACTATGTGAAACTTCCAGTTTCTACACTTTCTCTTTCAACACTTGATATTGTCAATCTTTTCCATTTGAATATATATGTAGTGATCTTTCCATGTGGCTGTGATTTGCATTTCTCTAATGGCTAAATAGGTTGAATGTCTTTTCATAAGCTAGTTTGCCATCCATATATCACTTTTTGGTGAAGTATCTGTTCAAATCTTTTGCCCATTTTTATTTCAATTTTTTGTTTTCTTATTATATAGATCTTGTTTTTATGTTAAATTTTTTAAGTTTGGGACAATTATAAACTTATACTGCACTTTGAAGAAGTATACAAAAACATAATTGTCCTCAACTGTTTGAGAGTAAGCTCAAATCACCCTGATGCTGGCTACATCACCTTCTAATACACATTCTAGTACATTAATGTATGTTTCCTACAGACAAGATTACCCTGGCTAACCACAATACAACCATCAAATTCAGGAAATTAACATTCGTACATCATTACCATTTACTACTCAGGCTCTACTCCAGTTAAGTTTTCCCAGTTTTTCTGATAATGCCTTTTAAAGCATAAAAATCCAGTTCAGAATTGCTTGTTCCAGTTAATTATCATGTCTCTTTAGCTCCCTTCAGTCTGCAAATTTCTTCATTTTTTTTTTAGAATGTTAAAACTTTTAAAGATCACAGGTCAGTTGTATTGTAGAAGGTTCTTCAATCTAGGTTTAAATTCTGATTATGTGTTTTTGACAGGAATAGCACAGATGTGATGCTGAATTCTTACCATTGCATATCATTGCAATTCATACCATTGCATATTATTGTGTTTTATTTAAAAAAAAAACTTTATTGAGGTATAATTGACAAACAATAAGCTGCTCAAATTTAAAGTATACAATTTAATAAGATTTGACCTATGCGTACACCATTACAACAGTCAAGATAATAAATATATCTATAACTTTCCTTAAAGGATCCTGGAGTCCTTTGTTATCCCTCCTCTCTCATCCCAGATAGCAGATGATCTGCTTTCTGCCACTGTAGATTAGTTTGCATTTTCTGGAATTTTATATAAATGAAATCTTACAGTATGTACTATTCTTTGTCTGGCTTCTTTCACTTGGCATAATTTTTTTGAGATTCATCCATGTTGTAACACGTATCAATATTTATTCCTCTTTATTTGTAAAGAATATTCTATTGCATGGTATGCCACAGTTGTTGGCAACTGTTGATGGACATTTGGGTTGTTTCCAGTTTTTAACTATTAAAATAAAGCTGCTATGAACATTCATGCACAAGTCTTTGTGTGGACATATGCTTTTATTTTCCTTGGGAAAATACCTTGGCATGAAATAGCTGGATCATATGGTAAGTATATGTTTAACATTTAAAAAATTGCCAAATTTTTTTCCAAAGTGGTTGTGCCATTTTACATCCACCAGCATTGTATGAGAGATCCAGTTTGTTCACTTTCTTACCAGCACTTGGTAGGGTCAGACTTTTCCATTTGAGCCATTTGAAAGCATGTGTGGTAGCATCTCATCATGGTTTCAGTTAGTATTTCCCTAATGACTAATAATGTTGAGAGTTTTTTTATGTATTTATTTGTCATCCCTATACCATGAGCTGTTCACAAATCACTCAACATGTGCTTGTTAGCAAAATGCCAATGGTGTATTTGTGATGAAAATCTGTGGTTCTGTGTCACAATTCTCTATTTTTTTGAAGGGATGGAGAAGTTCAAAACATCTGTTTTTTCTGTTTCTAATTATCATTTTACATGCCTCTGTGTTGAATGGTTTAAAACCCGGTGCCCCCTTCTTTTGGAGCTCTTCAAAACTACAGCTGTTCAAACATATGAATACTTGGGCATCTTCCTCAGGGTATTTTTGGTGGATGTTATGGTTTGTTGTTATTTGCTTATTTATTTGCATGGATAGTCAAAGCTTACTGAGTGGAAGCAGGCTATGGCTCAGACATACAGAAGTAAAGACAATATTTCCCCTGTACTCTGACAGCTTTCTTTTTCAAGTGGCAGTTTTTTCAGTCAGGGATTTCTTAATTTCCTCAGAAGCATTAAATTTCATGCTATATGCAAAGAAGTGATTCTGGAAATAAAATATCTAATCATGTTTCATGTACTTTGGGATAAAAATAATAACATCCTAAATGTGAGCAAACCTGTTTCCTCTTTCTCCTTTGCACACAGCTAAACTACACCCCCAATTATCCCTTGTAGTTGGGCATGGTCATGTGATTGAGTTCTGGCCAATTTAATGGGAATGGACATAATATGTGCCACTTCCAGATCTGCTCATAAAAACCCACCCCATGTGATCCTCAACATTCTTTCACCCTCCAGGAAGAGCTTGTTACAAGTGTTGAAGGTGATAGAGCAACAAGATGAAACAAGACTGAGCACCTTAATCACCATTGTAAGGAAAACCACACATGAATCAGGAACACCAATGTGATAGATTATGTGAAAATTTTCCATTGTCTTAAGCCACTGAAATTTGTGAATTTGCCTGTACAATGACTAGAGTTACCCTTACTAAGGCAGACGTCATCAGGGTCAGAAAGATATGGCAATAATGAGGTTTCTGCATTTTCCTACTGAGACATTTTTCTCCTTTTTCGGACTTCAGGCTTCAAGTCCTTGATGGAAGGCTAAAGCCCACTGAGACAACAGTGCTTAGAGTTTAATTGAAAGGCGTAACTACTGTGCAACAGTCCTTTTAATCAAGATGTTAAAAGGAAACTTTATTAAACTGTGATTGAATATATAAAATTAAGATGTAATGCATTTTAAATATATTAGCTCAAATTATAAAATATTAAATTAAGATTTAATATATTAAATTAAACACAGATTAAACTAGATTGAAAAAAATGCTTTTAAAAATCTCAAATACACCAGAGAAATTATTAACCATTTTATTTAAATGTGAAAATCTAGCAAGTACCGGAGTGATAAAAGGGGGGCTATTGAAGGGAACCTAGCCACATTGGGGACATAGCAGTTGCTCTCCAGGTGAATGAGACTATCAAAAGACCAAAGCAGAAATTTGGCTCTGGATTAAAGAGAATAAAAGCAAAATGTAATGACAGGCTGAATTCCATGAGATTCCAGTGTCAGAACCACCCCTGATGCTTAGCACATGGCTCATGCCCTTCTATTGAGAGCTGCTATCTTTTCCCATGCCCAACATAAAAGCCCCTTGGAAATGATTTTGTAGTTTGTGCTTGTATTTTTGTGAGACAAGCTGGATCTCTACTGATACCAACCCTTGAGTCTAGCAGGAAACTTTTCACAGAGGGGAAAAAAATATAGAAAGAGCAAAGTATTTTGAATAAAAAAATGACATAAGACTCCATTTTTTTCCTGTTCAACCCTGAAGATAAATGAATGCAAATTTACCTTTGCATGAAACTCAATAAATAAGTGCTGGTGCAAAACCCTTTAATAAATATTACCTCATCCAATTTTTATAATGGTCCTATAAGAAAAGTATTATTTTTCCAATGACACAGACTTGGAAATTACAAGTCAGAGAGGATAAGATATTTTCCAAGGATGAAACAGTGAGAAAGTGATGTAACCAGACTCAAGGCTTTATCTTACTCCAAATCCCACGCTCTTTCCATGAATGCAACAGTGTGTGTGTGTTTGTGGCGGGGGGGGGGGGGGGGCGGGTATCTATACTGGAATATAACCGTGGGGTCTGTTTATGGCTGGGTTATTTCCATAAAGGCAGTCAGGTAGTTTCCCC
>CAUYPO010074342.1:0-22262 GCA_963574435.1 Cheirogaleus major
GTTTTTTCTGGTTCCATACAAAGTGAAGAATTGTTTTTTCTAGCTCTGTAAAGAATGCTGATGGTAATTTGATGGGGATTGCATTGATTCTGTAGATCACTTTAGGTAATATTGACATTTTAACGATATTGGTTCTATCAATCCATGAACAAGGTAGATTTTTCCATCTGTTTAAATCATTTGCAATTTCTTTTTTTAGTGTTTTGTAGTTCTCCTTGTATAAATCTTTTGTATCTTTGGTTGAATATACTCCTAGATATTTAATTTTCTTTGGGGCTATAGTAAAGTGTATTTGATTTGCTTTTTGATTTGGGTTTCTGCTTGATGGTTCTTGGCATATATGAATGCTTCTGATTTGTGTATATTGATTTTATAGCCTGAAACTTTACCAAATTCATTTATCAAATCTAAGAGTCTCTTGAAAGAGTCCATGGGGTTTTCTAGGTATAATATCATATCATCAGTGAAGAGTGAGAGTTTGATTTCATCTGCTCTCACTTGAATGCCCTTAATACCCCTCTCTTGTCTGATTGCTATCACTAGGACTTTAAGCATTATGTTGAATAGGAGAGGAGATAGTGGGCATCCTTGTCTAGTTCCAGTTCGAAGATGGAAAGGTTTCAATTTTTTCCCATTTAGAATGATATTAGCAGTGGGTTTGTCATAGATGGATTTGATAAATTTAAGGTACGGACCTTCTATGCCTATTTTGTTGAGAGTTTTTATCATAAAGGTGTGTTGGACTTCGTCAATTGCTTTTTCTGCATCTATTGACAGAATCATATGGTTTTTGCTCTTGATTTTATTTATGAAGTGAATTGCATTTATAGGTTTGTGTATGTTGAACCATCCTTGCATCTCTGGAATAAAGCCCACCTGGAATGGCCTATATCAAGAAATTCTAAAACAACAAATGCTGCCGAGGATGTGGAGAGACAGGAACTCTCTTACACTGCTGGTGGGACTGCAAATTAGTGCAACCTTTGTGGAAAACAATTTGGAGATACCTCAAGCAGCTAGAAATAGAAATACCATTGGACCCAGCAATAGCATTGTTGGGCGTCTACCCAAAAGAGCATAAGTCATTCTATTATAAAGACATCTGCACCCAAATGTTTATGGCAGCACAATTCACTATTGCACGGTCATGAAAACAACCCAAGTGCCTGTCAATTCATGAGTGGATAACTGAAATGTGGTATATGCTCACAATGGAATATGACTCAATTCTAAGAAATGACAGTGAGCTAACACCGTTTGTGCTATCCTGTATTAAGCTTAAGCCCATTATCCAAAGTGAAGCGACACAAGATATGGTAAATGGGCTCCACATCTACTCACCATCAAATTGGTACTGACTGATTAAATCTATGGTGCTCAAATGGTGGTAGTGTTCACCAGGGTTTAGTGGGGGGATCAAGACCCACATCGTAGGGATGTGGCAAGCATCGTGGGGGGAAAGAGCATACCTCTAACCCTCCTTAGGGAGAGGCAAAGTTATACAATGTATCCAAAATGTAAAAAAAAAAAAAATCTTTTGTCAGATGTAGGGGAGGCGGGAGGGGAGAGGAAGTGTAGAGTTACATAATGTGTGCCGTGCGCGCCACCTGGGAATTGGACACGCTTGAAGCTCTGGCATGTGGGGTCAGGAGGGGTGGTAGGGGTAATGTATGTAACCCTAACAATATTTGTACCCCTATTATATAATGAAATAAAAGGAAAAAAATTTTAAAAAGATGTGCTCAGCATTGATACAATCTAAGTTCAAAATAATGTTCAATACCTATGTGAGGTTATGGCTATGTTAAGTAGCTTGATTGTGGCAATTGTTTCACAATATATACATATGTCAAAACATCACGCTGTATACTTTCAATATATACATTTTTTATTTGTCAATTATATCACAATAAAGCTGGAAAAAAAACAATCTCCAAGAACTGGTAAATCTGCCAACATTTACTCCGCATAAAAAGTGCTTCTGATATCCACCCACTAATTCCTCAATGATCTTCATGTTTCAATGGTGTTTCAAATTGTCCTGTTATGTGGTATAGACGGTTTATATTTATTTATTTCATTCAGCATATTACGGGGGTACAAATGTTTAGGTTGCATATATTGCCTTTGGTCCAACCGAGTCAGAGCTTCAAGCATGTCTGTCCCCCTGATGGTGCGCACCACACCCATTAAGTGTGAATATGCCCATTCCCTCCTCCCCGCCACCAGCCCAACACCCGATGAATGTTACTACTGTATGTGCTTTTAAGCATTGATTAGTTAATACCAATTTAGTGGTGAGTACATGTGGTGCTTGTTATTCCATTCTTGTGATACTTCACTTAGTAGAATGGGCTCCAGCTCCATCCAGGATAATACAAGAGGCGCTAGATCAAAAAGTCCCAGAACAATAAACATTGGTGTGGATGCAGAGAGATAGGAACACTTATAGATAGTTTTGCTTATGTGCCTGGAGATAATCCATTTTTTCAATAAATGTTTGTTGAGAACAAATTATATTCCAGATGTTCCAGGCATTGAAGGAAATAGCAGTGAACAAAACAGATCAGCACCCTTGTTCTCATGAAGCTTATGTTCCACTGGGGCTATGTTAATAATCCTCACCATCACCACATAGCAGCACTCTGTGCAAGGGTGCCTGCTGCAAACATTTGTTCAAAGAGGCTATGTTAGAGCAGAGGTTTGATTATGAGAAGAAATGATCTGGTGGGAGAATTTTCCAGGCAGAAAGAAGAGCAAGTGCCACAGTCCCTGCACAAGAGTGTTCAGGGAGTAGGCTAGTGAAACAGCATGGAGGCTAGTGTGGCTAGAAGTGCAAGGGAGGAAGAAGATTGGATTCATATGTCTATTGAACACGACCTGTATGCCATTCACTGTGCATCAGGAATACAATTGAAGGCAAAACAAATCCAGTCCTTGCCCTCCTGGAGTTTATAGTCTGACAAGAGAGACAGATATCAAACAATCAAACAGGCAAATCTAAAGGTCCAACTATGAAAAGTGCTTGGGAAGAAAACTTCTATGTCCTGTGAGAGAATGATATGAAGGCCTAAGTTAGACTGGCAAGTCAAGGAAGGCTTCTCAGGAGGCATTGCTATGTAGTAGAGATCTGAAGAATGAAGAGGAATTAAGCAGGGGAAGCTTGAAGAAAAGGAAGAACATCAAAAGCTGATGGAACAGCATGTTCAAAGTCCCTGTGGCTCTAAGAAACATGGGAAGGAGGAAGGACTGAGCAAGGCTCGTGTGGCTGAGTGTAGAGAGTAAGGAGTGTGTGCTTTTAGGTGTGACCAGAGATGCAGTAGGAGAGAAACTATGAAAGGCTATGTTAAGAGGTTTGGTTTTCAAAAAGCAATGGGAAACCACTGAGGAGTTTAAAAAGTGTGTGTAACACAATCAGATTGGCTTTCTGTAAAGGTCACTCTGTGGTGTTGAGTGGATTGATTGAAGGTGGCAAATATGCATGCAGGAGGATATTGAGGTAGTCCAGGTGAGAGATGTTGGTGGCTTGGACTATGGAGGTAATCAGTAGAGGCTAGCATGGCTGGAGAGAAATGGCTATGTTTATGGGGCAGAGCTCACAGGATTTGCTGATGACATGTATGTGGAAATGAAGGTGAAGAAGATAGAGAGCAAAATTAACCAGGTTTTTACCTGGTGCAGATGGGTAGATGGTGGTGTCATTCACTGAGTTTAGAGGTATAATGGAAAGATGGACCATAATTTGGAGTGAAAAGCACTGAGCTCCATACACATATATGCAGAGATCTACATCTAGCTGTGTGTTGTTGCTCTGTGTTTAAGTTGGTTGAGAATACTAACAGTGGATATCATAGAAATTCAGGTTCCCTGTGTACTTCTATTTCTTGATATGAAGTTCTAGACTCTCATGCTCTCTATAATCTGGCTCCATGCCATATTTTCTATCCAAGTCATTTACTCCAGCAATATCCCCTAAATATATCCTAGGCAATTCCTGCTTTAATGCTCTAGCTTCTGCTTGCTGTTCACTTACCTAGGATGCTTTGTTGTCTCACCTGTAAATCCTCTCTAGAATCTTGAATACAGAGGGCTCTTTCCATGTGAATTCTAATAGCATTTATTGGCTGTAACATTATCTGACATTTATCAATAACAAACAGATCATTGCTAATTTAGAAATGGTCTGAGCTGCAAAGTTCATTTGTAGATCAGTTGTCTGAAGTACAGAATTCATTTTTTCATAGAAAAATCTTTTATAAGTTGTTGTTTCCAAGGCTAGCCCATAACACCAATTTAGTCTACAATATAGCTGAAGTATGGGGATATTTGTGATGTAAAAGAATAGAAAGTGATATTCTTAAATAAGTAAATGAGAAAACAATAAAATCAAATAAGAAATTATTTTATATATTTGAAATGTTACTGCTTGAGGAAAATAAAGTTAAATTAGAGGAGGATCAGTTTTGTGGAAATTCTGAAGAGGACTTCTGGAAAGATTCAAGTTCATTAGAGCCTGATGATGCTAGCTCTTTCTTATGTTTAATTTCACTTCAAAACTTATTCAAAAGTTATCCTGATTCAGGTGTGTTTTCACACCACACATATGTGTACCAGCTGTGATTAGGGTTGCTTTATTTTTCAGTTTGGAATTTTTTTTCTTGGCTCACAAAGGCAGCAAATGCTTGTAGGTTTTTATTCAAGAGGTTATAAAATTTCTTTTACCCAGTAAGCACAATTATTTGCATTCTGATTCAGATTCTATTTGCTGCTGGCCCATGGTCCTTCTCTGTTTCTTTCTCTCTCTGACTACTCACAGGCAGTATCACTTGCTCTTGATTTTACAGTCCCACAGCAAGATGCCTCTTACCAGTAAAGTAATTATCCAACTAGAGTCAGAATTTAGCTCCATCTCCCTTCTTTCAGGCCTGCCTTCACACTCACTATCCTCTCTGACCTGGCATGACCTACAGCCAATGTATTGGGATACTCAGGGCTTTCCTTTGAGGCTAGAGACTCTAGCACAATCTGAGGTGCCTATTCCAAAAGGTGGAGTCAACATTCATAATTCATCCTGACTCCCAAAGGTTAGCATCAAGGAAATGAAGGATGGTTGAGCAGGAGCTAAAGCAGACAGAGGATAATCTTAGGGGTGGGAGTGGCTTCCTGATGTTGATACAGAGATGCCCATAAAGTATTTAAATCAGCAGTTCAGGAGTCAGACATAGCTTGTACGAATGAAATTACAAGCCTCATTCACAAATAAATCACTCTCTTAGAATTATTTTACAATTGTGTTTACTGCCATTTTCAATTTAGTTACTAAAATGTAGGCTCTGTGAGAGCAAAAAATTTATTTTGTTCACTGCTTTATCTCCACCATCTATAATCAGGCATGGCATAGAGTAGGAACTCAATAAATACATTTTCAATAAATCAATGAATGAATAATACTTTTCATTTAAAGCCAGAGCTTTTGCTTACAGTTCTTCTGGTGACTGAAATAAGGCTCTTTCTGTCCAATTCTGAATATTGTAGCTTCCTTATATATTGTCTATGGAATCACCTAGAACTAAGGCTCCTTATGAGTACCCAACCTTTGAAGTAACTATACCTAAACTGGTCATGTTTTAAACCTTTCATCATTGATTTTAGAGCCCGCATTTTCTCCAAGAGCACTAATTTCAGTCATCTCCCTACTAGCCTTTCCAGTTGTAATGGAGGCAAGGTTCCATACTTCAGCAGACCTTGATCTTCACAGACAGATATTTCCCTGGACCAGAATGCGTTTACATATTAATTTCATTTTTGTAATTCTAGTCCAAGGTAAAAGGGAGACTATTCTCAAACCACGTTTCATTGAATAAGAAGTATAGCACAGCACTTTTTGCTATCAAGAGTCAATTTTCTTGCACCATTAACTCATGCACAATCTAACATCCACATCATCAAGGTATGAGATGAGAACCTACCAATCATATGCCTTTGTGTGTTTCTTTGACTGTGTCTTTTAACAATCAGGTTTTAGCAAAGCTTTTCCCCAAACCACAAATTTGGGACTGTTGGTCCGTCTTGAAATTATTAAAGCATTTCTTCTCTCATTCTGCTGTTTCATAATGAGCTTAGTCTTACTTTGAATGTTGAGCTTGGCTTTGATTTCTAATTTGGAGGTTAGCAATAAATAGCATTATGTATTGTCAAAACAGAAATATTTGTAATCAAGTTGTGGATGTCTGCTTATGCTACATTTATACACACTGAGGAGGAGACTATCACCAAAGTTGCTGGTTGACTGAATTTGAATAAGTTAATGCACATTTAATCAACATATTGGGTGAAAATGGATTGTAAGTTGATAATTGAATGGAATAATAGAGGGGAAAAATCTTAAAATTCACCTCTCCTTTGCCAAATGAAGAAAGCTTTATTTTTTTATTTCTTTTAAAGGCTGAAGTAGCAATTTCCAACTCTTACTGCTTTTGTGGTAAGTGAGAAGAAAATGCATTTTTGTGTCCAATTCATCTTCTTCATTGTTTTACTGCCATAAAGTTTCTGGATGCCAACTGGGATGTCATCTCACCAAGAGAAAAAGGGATTCTTGTCTAATAGATATCAGTTGTATGACTATCATTTTAATCTGCTTATTTGGAAAGTTGAAGTATACCCGCTTTACTGCATACTTCTTGCCAAACCAAACAACAATAACAACAACAAATCAGTAGAAGGAAGATGAGAACTGAGAAGAGCCAGAGTCCTGTTAAAATACCTAATAGTCTCTGCACCAGACTTTTTCTCCTACTAGCATGGTTGTTAGAACCATGTTTTCAGAAATGTCCAGATATTCTCTGCCCAAGACTTCAAAACTTCCAACCTTTTTTAGCTGCCTGGTGTATTTTTTTCTGTATTGCTGAATTTCATTCCCTGCTTCCCTCCATTCTATTCCAAATCTCTAAATAATTTGGGATGCCTTTTATTCAACCTCTAACAGCAGCCTGGACTCATATGTGTCAGGAAGATACTTTACCAATACTGCACTGGCTCTGTGAAAACATGCAGTCCTCATTAGTGCAGTCAACAGAGAGTCATCAAAGGGATTGTGTGGGCAGTCATATATCAGGCTGATCATGAAAGCCTCTGGCCAAGGCTATATCTAAATCACCCCAGGAATGCTCCTATTTTTTAATTCTGAAAATGTTTTTTTCTAATTATAAAGGAAATTTCTGATAATTATAAAAGGAAAAAACTGGAAAATATAAAATAAACACAACTGAAAAGTACAAAGAAGATAATCCATGCAGATTCACCCTAAAACATTATCTTACTTTCGGTCTTTCCAGGCTGTAAGGATCTGTTTCAGTTACTGCTGCAAAACTTAGTGGCTTAGAACAACAATGGTTTATTATTTCTCATGATTCTGTGTGTTGACTTGGCAGTTCTGCTTCAGGTGCTGTTAGTTGAGGTGCTGAGATGGCTGGAAGGTCCACATTGACATGGCTGATCATTTGGTGCTGGTTGTTGGCTGGGAGCTCATCTGGGATCATTGGTTAAGGACTTGTTTTTTCTTCACATGGGCCTCTCCATGTGGCTGCTTGGGCTTCCTCACAGCAACATAGATGAATTCAAGAAGGTGTGTACCAAGTGGTGAAAAAAGAAATTTCAGATCTTTTAAGACCAACTTCAGAAGTTACAAAGCATTATTTCTGCCATGATCTATTGGTGAATGAGTCACAGGACCACCCTAATGTCAGTGTGGTAGGAGACTACACAAGAGTGGGAACACTGAAAAGTATAGTTCACGGGGCAGGGGGAGGGTCATATTTGGAGAGTAGCTTCCACAGAGCCCTTCCCATCTTCCAATCCTGTCTTTGCCCCCCTGCAGTCATAACTGGGCAGATTTGTGGAATGGGGATGATGGTGGTGGTGGTGTGTATATTTACAGGAGTCAGGTTGAGGAAATCAGGCGAATATGCAACTGATCTCCCCAGTGTTGAATGACTCCTTATTTATGGTTTTTGCCCTATTTATAAGTAACCAAACACTGAAAAGAATGATAAAAATCAAGGTCTCATCTTAGATATTGTTATAATACTTCCTCAAATAAGTCTTGACTACACACTCTGCCCCCACTCTGGTTTAAGTTTCCCTCATTAATTTTTACTTTTACTTTATTGTAGTTTTCATAATTTCTAATTTATGATTTATTTTCTATATATTCATATGGTTATTTGTTTTAGGGTGTTTTCTTCATAATCCAATGAGCCACATGAAAGCAGGGACTATGTGTATTGTTCCGACCAGCACCTAGCACAGAGCCTTGTAGAGAGTCGGTGCTTGCTGAATATTTGTTGAATGAATGGATGACTGAAAGAGAACCTGAATGTCTGTCCTCATCACTCATTCACTTACACACCTGCAACTATAATAATCTAGCTCTGGGTTGTAAGTAGGAAGCTATTAATAACTGTATTCCCCAAATCTATGGGAGATAAGAAAGTATTGCAGGAAAATTTCAATCAAACTAAGTCCTGTTTTGACATCTGGTTTCTATAAGAAAAGGCTATTTCCAGGTCCTTTCTATACTGGAAACATCCACTTCATTCGTAAGCTTCATACCTCTATTTCTAATAGCCCCAAATCTCCACCTGGATGTGTCATGTTTACATTCACCACAGCCAGTCCTATTTCAGCATTTGAAACTCGTCCTATTTGCTTTCCATTTTCTGCCATTGATATTATCACATACCCAGTTATCCCCAATCATCCTTGTCACTTTGCTCATCCCCTCTTTTTCATACTCAGTCATTCACCAAGGCCTATTCTTTCTTCTATTTCCTATTCCTATGACTGGTACCATAGCTTGGGTCTCTGTTACTTTATATACAGACAAAATTGACTGCCTCATTCATTCTTTAAGTTCAACAAACATTCATTGAGTACCTAATATGTGCCAGACACTTGAGGTAAAAAAAATGTTTATGACCCAGTTTCTGACTTTGAAGAATTGATAGTCTCATGGGGCATATAATGATTCTGTAATTGTGCTGTTAGAGGCATTCTGTTAAAATAGAGGGCAAAGCAACAAACTGTCTGGTGGATTGAGGCATCGGGGAAGAGGCAGGGGTGGAAAGGATACAAGGAGGTGAGTCAGGAATGACAGAACAAAGGAGATTACATTTCAACTAAGTCTTGAAGGAAGAGAAATTCAACCAGTGGCCAAGGAGAAGAAATGTATGAGACAGAGGGAGCAAAGCACATGTAAAGGCATGAGGGTATGAGAAAGCAAGGCACTCAATATGGCTAGAGTCTAGGGTGTACAGGAAGGAGAGGGGGGAGATGAGTCTGAAAGCCTAAACTAAGGCCATAATTCTATAAGAGCCATGTATTACATACTATGTAGTTCTGTATTTGAGTCAAAGGATTTTAAGTAGGGCAGTTCCATGGCTAGATTTGCATTTTAGAAAGTCCACTCTTACAGCCAATGTGAAGAATGGATTGGAGATGGCAAGAGTGGAGACACAGGAGATTTATCCAGACAAGAGGTGATGGGGATCTGAAGTAAAGTAATAGTGTGGAAACTGAGAAGAGAGAACATAGTGGAAGAGTGTAATGGAGGAGAGTACTGGAAAGAAAGAGACTAATATGAGGACTGAAATAAGATTGGTTAATTTGGTGACTCTAGCAAAAGTGATATCATGTAGTATAGAGAATGAAATCAGATTTCATTGTTGGGAGGTGAGGAAGTAGAGACAGTGTAGGCAGATATTTATAGACACTTGGAATAAAGAGTATGAGCTAAGATGATGTTCACGGGGAAAAACATGGTAAAGTTGACTCTTTGGTCAATTTGATATCGTTCCTTAGCAGATGAGATTTTAAGGTATATATTTACTCATAGTAAAAAGTCCATGGGAACAGAGAAGTTGACTTTACAGGAGAAAGACAGGAGATAATTGCTGGAGAGGAACCCCAAGGGGATGGAGAAGAGGATAGAATGGCACCCAAGAGGACAGTGATGTAGTTATTACTCACTCCCGGAGTATAGTAGTTATGATAGTCATCTTGGAATCAAACAGGCCTAGATTTAAATCTCATCTCTACCACTTGCTATCTGGGTGAACTTGACAAGTACTTAACCACTTCAAACCTCAATTTTCTCAGTTACAAATTGAGGATAATTAAACCTTTCTCACAGTGTAGTTGTAAGGATTACACAAGATAGTAAGTGATCAAAATGATAGCCATCATTACTAATGAGAATAGGATAGGGGTAAGCTAGAGGTAAATACGGCAGTAGAGAGCCAAGAATGGAAGGCATTCCCACCTAAGTCCTCTAACTTGTTCTGTAAAGGTCAGCTGCTGAAAGTGCAAGTAATGAGTATGGTTAGGGGGCTAAAGAAAAGTATTAAAAACTTAGAAACTGCTGAGAGGAAGGAAAGAGGGAGGTGCTGAGGAGCAAGAAGTTTGCTAAGTAGTATCAAGCGCCTTGACTTGACACCTGCCCTTCAGTCTCTTGCTCTCAAATCCATCTTGCACAGTAGCAAGACTTGATTGATATTTCCAAAAGGACACATTCATCATGTTACACCAATATATGTCTGATGAATAAAGTTCATATTTCTCTGTTTGGCATTTCAGGTCATCTGCATTAAGATGTCTTCGTACTATTCCAGCTTCTGCAAGTCTGCAAACCAGCTAGAGTATTTACTGTTCCTCATATATGTCTTCTGTCTCCTCAATTCTGCACCTTATACTATTCTCTGTACCCTCAACTGAGGTTCATTCCAGAAATTTGTAATGTGCAGGCTTCAGAGTCCTGAAGAATTGGGTTCCAATTTAGACTCTGCCACTGATCGGCTGTATGACGTTAAGCAAGGGGCTTTGCTTCTCTGTGCCTCAGTTTCCTTATGTATAAAAGAGGGTATCTTTGTCTGTTTTGTGCTACTATAACAGAATAGCTGAGACTGGGTAATTTATAATGAACAAAAATTTATTTCATCACAATTCTGGAGGCTGGAAAGTCCAAGATTGAGGGGCCAACATCTGGAAAAGGTCTTCTTGCTGTGTTTTCCCATGGCAGAAGGTGAAAGGGCTAAAAAGAGTGTGAGAGAGAGGCAAAAGGGGTCAAACTCATCCTTTTATAACAAATCCACTCCCAAAATAATGGCAATAATCCATTCATGAAAGCAGAACTCTTATGGCCTAATCACCTTAAAAGTCTCATTCCCAATATTTTCACAATGGCAATTAAATTTCAACATGAATTTTGGAGGAGACAAACAATATCCAAACCATAGCATGGGGATAATAACAAAAATTGTGTATTGCTAGTGACAGGATTGTACTAACAGATTTTTTTTAAAAAAATAAAGAAATAGTAGAACACCCTGCATGTAATGGAAACTCAGTAAGTGGTAAATTACAAATTATTCATTTGTTCAGTGAACATTTAAAGCACATCTGTTATATGGTATGTACTGTGATAGGCCTCATAAATACAGAAATGAACACTATACTTGGAATCCCACAGGTCTATTGAAGGAGAAAATGCCTAACTTAGTATAGGGGTGTCAAGGATGATCTTAAGGAGGAGTTGGTATTGGAAATGAGCCTTGAAGAATTTGTTGATATTGCCAGATAGTCAAGAGATATAATTGATCAACACATATGTGCACATATGATAGTAACATTCATAGGGTGTTGGGCAGGTAGAGGGGACGGGATGGGTATATTCACACAGAATGGGTACAGTGTGAACTGTCTGCGTGATAGGCACACTTGTAGCTCTGACTCAGGTGGGGCAAAGGCAATATATGTAACCTAAACATTTGTACCCCTATAATATTCTGAAATAAAAAATAATAAACAGCTGTGTAAAGATTTTCAGTGGGCTTTTAGATACATAACTGTCAAGTTCTAGGCAAGTTATATAGATGTAAATTTGGGAGGTGCTTTAATATCAGTAGTACTTAAAACCAAAGGGTGAATTTGATTACCCAGGGAGAGTTTATAGAGGAAGAAGCAATAATGTGAGAAATCTGGGAAAACTCAAGGTTGAAGGTGCAGGTAGAGAAATAAAAATCTAAAAGATAGACTATCAAAGCATATTTTGATAAGTAGGAAGAGACTCAAGACATAATGGGATCACAAAAACCAAGATGGGAGAAAGTTTCAAAAGGGATTTTGTCCATAATGTCAAATTCTGCCAAGAGTTTCAGGTGAAATTAGGACTGTAAAACCTCCATTGATTTGACAGACAGTAGGTCATGAGGAAGCTTACCTGATGATAAGAAGGCAGAAGCCAGACTGCAATAGTTTGAGGAATGAATGAAAGGAGAAAGTGAAACATTAAATGTAAACAACTCATTCTACAAGGGTGGCTATACAAGGAAGGAGAGTATTTCCAAACTTCCAGAATGGCTAAGTAAGGAGCTCAAGAAAATCTCTTCTTGAGAAAAACATCTGGTAAAGTGTTCAAAATCATGAAGTTTTCTAAATTTGATGAAAAATATTAATCAACACATGCAAGAAGCTCAATGAACTACAAGAAAGATAAATGCAGAGGTATGCATGGACACATTATAGTTAAAATGCTGAAACTAAAGACAAAGAGAAAATCTTGAAATTAGTGAGTTAAATGACTAATTATGTACAAGGACAATGCAATAACAGGTGACTTTACATCAGAAACAATGGAGGCCAGAAAGCAGTGGTATGACATGTTCAAAGTGCTGGGGAGGAAAAAAACTGAAACCTGTCAACCAAGAGTCTCATACCTAGTAAAAGTACCTTTTAAAAATGAAGGGAAATAAAGACATTCTCAGATCAACAAAACCTGAGAGAATTTGTTGTTAGCATACATGAGTTACAAGAAATACTGAAGAAAGTTCTTTAGGCTGAAAACAAGTGACACTAGATAGTAGTAATTCAAATCCATAAGCAAAACAAACATTGATAAAGGTAATTATGCAGATAATTATAAATAATAGTATAGCCAATTTAAAAATAAATCACATAAAATAATATGTATGTTGTATTTTGGACCTATGACATAGAATATAATCTGTTAATTAAAGGGCAAAGAATGCAGGTAGGAAAAATGCTGATTTGGAGTAAGAAAATGATACCAGACGGTAACTTCAATACACAGGAAGAAACAAAAAGAACCAAAAATAGTTCATTAAAAAGGCTACTATAATAAATTGTTTAAATACGTATGTGCTGTCCTTTCTTCTCTCAGCTTTTTTCAAATACATAAATTTATATAATGTAATAAATATAACACAACATTGCTAGTTTTTAAACACATATAGATGTAGTATGTATAACAATAATAGCACAAAACAGGGGAAGATACAGCAGTATAGGAATAAAATTTTTATATCATACTGGAATTAAGCTAATATAAATCTGAAGTGGATTCTGAAAAGTTAAGATGCATATGGTAAACCCCAGAGAAACCACTAAGAATATAACTCAAAAAATATAGTGAAAAATTAATTTAAAAAATTAAACAGTTACATTACAAATATTTGCTTAATGCAAAACAAAGCATTAAGGGGGGGGCAGAGGAACAGAGAAGACATGAGACCTATAGAAAACAAAATGCAAAATGACAGGTGTAAATCCAATCTACCAACAATAATAATATTCAATGTTAATGGATTAAAGAATTCAAACAGAAAAAAAAGAGATTATCATATTGGATAAAAAATACAGGCCCTTGGTCAGGCATAGTAGCTCATGTCTGTAATCCCAGTATTTTGAGAGGCCAAGGTGGGAGGATTATTTGAACCCAAGAGTTCAAGACCAATCTGGCCAACATGGCAACCCCATCTCTACAAGAAAATAAAAATTAGCTGGGCATGGTGGCCTGCCTGTAGTCCCAGCTACCTGGAGGGCTGAGGCAGGAGGATGGCTTGAACCCAGGAGTTTGAGGTTGCAGTGAGCTATGACATTCCAGCCTAGGCAACAGAGTGGGACCCTGGCTCTGAAAATAAACAAAACAAAAAACAGGCCCACTAAAAGATAATACCTAATGCCTAATGATAGGATTATAGAAGACTTGCCTTTCCTTCACATCTAACCACAACATCAACAGGGTTCCTTTACAATAATAGTGGATTATATTAATAGCTGAATGAACTTTCAAGCTCTACTTAGGAAGGAGTTTCTAGGCAAACCAAAAGACATCTGGGAAGACAAAAACAAAGACACTAGAGGAAACTGAAGTTCGTGATACCTGCATCTAAAGAAAACATTGAACATAGCATAGTTCCTAGCCAGATAAACATAAAACCACACACTAAAAGTAGATTTACCTCTGTTTCTGTTACCTGATACATCATATATAGTTTTCAACAAAAAATTATAAGGAGCACTAAAGGACATACACACAAAAGCATCATAACAAGGCTCAGATATGGCAGAGATTTTGGAATTACCAAACTGGGAATTAAAAATAACCATTAATAACATGATAAGGGCTCTAATGGAAAAAGTAGACAACAAGCAAAAGCAGATCGGAAGTATAATCAGAAAGATGGAAACTTTAAGAAAGAATCAAAAGTAAATTCTAGAAATTAAAAAAAAAACACTGTAACAGAAATGAAGAATGCCCTTGACGGGCTCATCAGTAGACTGGACATTGTTAAGGAAACAATCAGTGAGCTTGACAATATGTCAACAGAAACTTTCAAAACTGCAATGCAGGAAGAAAAAAAGAGTGTAAAATACAAAATTTAGGGCAATTAGAAAAGGCGTAACATACGTGTAATGGTAATATCAGAAGAAAAAGAAAGAGAGAAAGGAAAAGAAAAAATAATTAAAGTAATAATAGCTGAGAATTTCCAAAACAAATAACAAACACCAAAGCACAGATTCAAGAAGCCTAGAGATAACCAATCTGGATTAATACCGAAACATCTACACCTAGGCATATTATATTCAATTTTCACAAAATCAAAGACAAAAAGAAAATTGTGAAAAAAGCCAGATGAAAATACAAATTGTGCAAGAAGCAAGAGGAAAATAAAATACCTTATCTATAGAGAAATAAGGATAATAATTACATCATTCTTCCCTTCAGAACTCATGCAAGCAAAAAGAGAGTGGAATGAAATATTTAATTTTTGGAAGACAAAATCTCCACCAACCTAGAGTTCTACATCCTTCAAAAGTGAGGGAGAAATAAAATTTTTTGAAAACTTTATTTAACTCCTAACTAAAATTGTAGTAGTTTGTCATTAGTAGACCAGCTTTGCAAGAAATGTTAAAAGTTCTTCAGAGAGAAGGAAAATGATATAGGTCAGAAACTTAGATTTACATAAAGGAAGAACATTAAAGAAGGGATAAATGAAGGTAAAATACAGTATTTTATTTTTCTTATTCCTAGTTGATCTAAGAAATAATTGTTTGTTCAAAATAATAATGGCAACAATGTATTTGGTGATTGTAGTTTATGAATAAGTGAAATAAAAGACAGAAACATTATGAGGGATGAGAGGGAGAAATTGGAATTATTCTGTGATGAAATACCTGTACTACCTGTGAAGGAGTATGCTATTATGTGAAAGTAGACTTATAGTAATTGCAAATAATATTAAATTGTAAATGTATACTGAAACTGTAAGAAAATTACTGAAAATATTATAAAAAGTATAATCAATATGCTAAGAAAAGAGAGAAAATGGAGTTATACAATATACTCAATTCAAATGAGAGAAGTCAACAAAAGAGAGGAAGATAAAAAAGAAACAAAAATTAAGTGTAAAAATACAAAAGAGTTAAAGACATGCTAGATAGTAATCTAACTATATCAATAATTACTTTAAATGTGCATGGTATAACTATATCAATTAAAAGGCAGAGAATGTCAGAGTAGAATAATAAACAAGACACAACTATATGTTGTGTAAATGAAATCTTTAAATTTAAAGAAATAGATAAACTAAAAGTAAAGGGATGCAAAAATACATGCCATGCTAACTATAATAAAAAGAGAGCTGGATTAGCTATATTTATTTCAGAAAGTAGGCCTGAGAGCAAGGAAATTTATCAGGGATAAAGAAGGATATTATATAGTGATAAAGGGGTGTATTCTCTAAGAGGATATAACAATCCTGAATGTGTATGCACATAAAGACAGAGAATTAAAATACATGAGACAAAAACTGATAGACGTACAAGGAGAAATAGATGAACCCGTTATTATAGTTGGAGACATCGCCACCCTTTTATCAGTAGTTGGCAGAAAATCAGTAAGAATATAGATGAACTAAACAGCACCATCAATCAACTAGTTTTAATTGACATTTATAGAATACTTCATCCAACAAGAGCAGAATACACATTATCCTCAAGTTTACATGGAACAACACCAAGATAAACTACATTCTGGGCCATAACACATATATTAACAAGTTTAAAAGAATGGAAATCACACAAAATATACTTTCAGATTACAATGGAATGAAACTAGAAGTTAATAACAGAAAGATAGCTGAAAAACCCCCAAATATTTGGAGATTAAGTAACACACTTATAAATAGCACATGGGTCAAAAAAGAAGTCCAAAGAGAAATTTTCAAATATTTTGAACCAAATGAAAATGAAAATACAATGTAAAATTTGTGAGATACAGTCAAATCAGTGTTTAGAGGGAAATTTATAGTGTTGAATGCATATATTGTAAAAGAAAAAATATAAAATCAACAATCCTAGTTTCTACTTCAGCAAACTAGAGAAAGAAGATTAATATAAATCTAAAGCAAGCAGAAAATAAATAAACAATAAATTATATCAGAAATTAATAAAATTGAAAATAGGAAATCAATAGAGAAAATTAATCAAATCAAAAGCTGGTTCTTCAAAAAGATTAGTAAAATTGATGTTCCAGTAACCAGGCTAACCATGAAAAAATCGAGAATACATGAATTACTAATGTCAGAAATAAAGGAGAGGTCATTTCTATTGATCCAATGGGCATAGGAAAGGATAATAAAGGAATATAATGAACAATTTGATTCCCACAAATATCATAACCTAGATAAAGTGGACCAATCCTTGGAAAACACAAACTACCAAAACTCACACAATGAGAAATAGGTAATCTGAATAGGTCTATATCCATTATAGAAATTAAGTCAATAATTAATAATCTTCCAAAACAGAAAGTACTTGACCCAGATAATTTTACTGACGAACTCTACTAAACATTCAAGACAGAAATGATATAAATTCTCTACAATCTCTTTGAGAAAATAGAAATGGAAGGGAACATTTCCTAAATCATCCTATGAGGACAGCATTATCCTAATACCAAAACCATATAAGAAAGAAAAACTGCAATCCAATATTTCTTAGGAACATAGATACAAAAATCCTCAACAAATGATTAGCAAATCAAATCCAACAATGTATAAACAGAATTGTATACCATGACTATATGGAATTTATTCCAAGTATGCAAGTCTGGTTCAGCATTCAAAAATCAATTGATGTAATCTATCACATCAGCAGGCTAAAAAGTAAAAATCATCTGATCACAATAAAAACTCTAGCAAGTTATTTTGTGGTTATAAACAAACTTATTCTAACATTCATATGAAAGGTAAAAGACCTAGGATAGCCACACTATTTGAAGAAGAAGAACAAAGTTTGAGGACTGACACCACCTGAATTTAAGACTTACTATACAGTTACAGTAATCAAGACAGCATGAAACTGGGGAATGAATAGATAAACTTATCAATGGAACAGAATATAGAATTAGAATAATGCTACAGTAGTCAAAGCAGTATGAGAGTCATAGAAATAGAAAGATAGGAACAGGAGAGAAAGTCCAGAAATAGACCCACAAAAATATGGCTATTTGATTTTGATAGATGTGAAAAACCAATTGAATAGAGAAAATAGACCTTTTTTCAACAAATAGTTTTAGAACAATTGGACATTCATAGACAAATAAATGGATGTTCACCTAAAAATTATACAAAAATTAGCTCAAATAGATATAGAGCCACTATAAAACTTTAAAAAGGAATCATGGGTGAGAACCTTGAGGAACTGGGAATAGATGAAAAGTTATTAGACATGATACGAAAAGTGATACTCGTAAAAGAAAATATAGATAAAATAGAATACATCAAAATTAAAAATATTCACTCTGTGACAGATGTTGTTAAGGGTATGAAAAGACAAGCTAAAGACTGGGAAAATATATTTGAAAATAGTATATCTAACAAAGGAATTGTATCCATAATATATAAAGAACTATCAAACTGAAAAATAAACCAAAAAATGTAACTTTTAAAAAGTGAAAAAAAGATGTGAACAAAGGGGATATAAAGAGGTCAAATAAGCACATGAAAAGATGTGCAACATCATTAGCCACTAGGAAAATGTAAGTTAAAACCATGATGAGATATCACTACATACCTGTTAGAATAGCTAAAATAGAAATTATTAACAATACTAATTTTGCTAGGAGGATGGCAAGTGACTGAAGCTCTCATATAATGCTCATGGGAATACAAAATGATATAGTCACTCTGAAATATAATTTGACAGTTTTTCATAAAGTTAAACATAGATTTAAAACATGACCTAGCAACCCCACTCCTGTGTACTCTAGAGAAATGAAAACAGAAACAAAACAAAGCAAACAAAAAATTATATTCACACAAAAACCTGTGCATTAATGTTTATAAAGCTCTGTTCATAATCTTTCAAAACTAGAAACTCAGAAGTCCTTTCACAGGTGAACAGATACACAAATTGCTGTATATTCAAACAACAAAATATTATTTAGCAATAAAAATGAATTAATTATTGAAACATGCAATAACTTGGATGAAACCCAAAGACATTACACTAAGTGAAAGAAGTGTAGTCTCAAAAGGTTACATGGTATATGATTCCATGTATGTTACACAATGAAAAACAAAACTAGGGGGCAGAGCAGGATGATGGACAAGAAACACTGCCAGACAGAGTGTCTCTACAAAAAAGACAGATTCTAGAAGAAATTGGAAGAAAGAAGCAAGCAGACGAGCATACATCAGATGAAGGTCGGAAGGAGGGGTATCGGAGACTATGGGAGACTCCACGGGAGGAGGCTGCAGAGGAGAACTGGAAGAAGAGACCTCCCAAGAAGCTTGGAGTCCAGCGGCAAGGGTAGGTGGAGTGGTTAACTTTCACCTCCCTTGCATCTTGGACTGCTGGTGGGATCCCCAGAAGTTGGAGAGACCTGAGGACACTAGCCCAGAGATGGCTGCCAACAGTGAGCGGTAAGCCTGTAGTGAGTGCAGCACCAGGCTCCCAACTCCCTGGGGGCACCTCCGTGTGCACAGGACCGAGCTGCGTGGCAGGCGACATATTGCTTCATTCTCCCCTCCCTCTTCCCTATTCACGGCTGCCAAGAGAGACAACATAGCCAACAGCCGGAGGCATCTCCAGGGAATGAAACCTTCCCTTTTGGGGCCCTACAGCTGACTGAGGGGTACTCAGATGGTGACCTCCCTACCCACCAGCCATCCCAGGTGCTGCTGGCCTGTGATTCCAGGAGAATGGGGCAGACCCTGAGGCAGAGAGACAGCGACCCAGCTTAGGCTCCACATGGGTGAATTAAGTTGGCACTCCTTCCTCTGGTGGGGCCAGGGATTGAACTCTGGGACCCAGAGGTCAGACCTGCAGACCAGATCTCATGCACCCAGGTCTCGCATTGCCCGGGGCACAGAAGGGATATTCGTGAAAGAGCCTACTAAGATGTGTGAGCCTTCAGGGGCAGATCAGCATGCTTGACGGCAACCCATCGGCCAAGGGGGGGCCATGTGCCCAGCCCAGGTGGTGACCCTGTGCAGGGAACCTCTCGGCCCGCATCACAGCCAGAGGAGACCCTGTGGCATGAGGTGTGGCCTGCTGGCAGAGGCGTAGGAGAAGCTATGGAGTTGGGGAGGGTGGAAAGGAACAAGGCCTGCTCCAGACTGCAGGTCTCAGATAGCCTCACACCCACACACAGATTTTCTGATTGAGTGGGGCCATTCCAGCCCCTCCTTGACAGCTTTTCCCGGAAGCAGAGAAGAGAACTTTGACCCCTGCTAACAGCATTTGTGGTGCTTGAGGGCAGGCTTACCCAACCCAGCTCCACCCAGACTTACTCCCAGGCCAACCCTCACTGAGGTGGAGAATAAGAACACACCTGGAAGTCCCAGGGCCCCAGCCACCACCTGAGGCACTAGACTGCCTCTCAAGAGAAAAAAGAGCTGGTTACAGGACCCAAAAACAACAGTGTAGTCTCCTCCTCCAAGCAAGTGCCACCTACTGACAGGGAGGACATTCCACACACCCTTTTACGGCATCTACTGACTCATCATACAGGATGTGTTCGAATCACATGGAAAACACAACTTAATGGCTCAGAGACTAAACAGGGCATGTCATTATCAAAACAAAATCCTAAAAGGAAGAAGCAACAACTAATCCAGATGGGAAGAAATCAGCGAAGGAACTCTGGATATATGAAGACCCAAACGGAAAGCACACCCTCAAAGAGGAACACCATCCCCTTAGAAATGGACATCAACCAAAATCAGCCTACTTAAATGACAAAAGAAGAATGTTGAACATGGATCGTAAGAAAATTCAATGACTTGCAAGAAAAACTGGATAACCAACACAAAGAAAACACAAAAAGATTCCAGGACCTGGAAGAAAAATTCACTAAAGAAATTGAAATAATAAACAAAAATCAAACCGAACTCTTAGAAATGACAAATCAATTCAGGGAACTGCAAAACACAGTGGAAAGCGTCAAGAACAGGGTAGATCAAACAGAACAAAGAATCTCAAAGATTGAAGATAACACATTCCAATTAAATAAATCAGTCACAGAGATAGAGCAGAGAAACAAAAGAAAAGAGCAAAGCCTAAAAGAGATATGGGATTATGTGAAGAAACCCATTGTGAGGGTTATAGGGTTACCAGAAGGGGAAGAAGAAAACACTCAAGGGTTGGAAAAGCTATTTGAAGATATAATAGAGGAAAATTTCCCAGGCCTTGCTAAAAATCTCCAGATACAAGTCCAAGAAGCTCAAAGGACCCCTGGGTGATTCAAAGCAAACATGAAGATGTCACGACATGCAGTCACAGGACTGACCAAATATCAACTAAACAGGCCGTTCTACAAGCTTTAAGCCGAACGAAGCAAGTAACATACAAAGGAAAGCCAATCTGAATAATGTCAGACTTCTGTACTGAAATTTTACAAGCAAGCAGAGAGTAGGGCCCCATTCTCACTCTTCAGAAACTGAATAATGCCCAGTCTAGAATCTTATTCCCTGCAAAACTAAGTTTTGTATATGAAGGAGAAATCAAGACATTCTCAGATAAGCAAAGACTGAGGGAATTCATCAAGACAAGACCAGCCCTTCAAGAAGTATGCAAAACAGTGTTACCCACGGATCAGCACAATAAACACTCATGAATGTAAATCTACTCAAAACCTAAAGATCAAAGGCCAGATACCACAATGGCTCAAGAGAGAAAACAAAGCAACAAATTTCAACCCAGCATAATGAACAGAAATCTGTCACACTTATCAGATTTCTCAATAAATGTAAATGGCTTGAATGCCCCACTCAAGAGATATAGGCTGGCTGAATGGATAAAAAAATACAAGCCAAGTATCTGCTGCCTTCAGGAAACACATCTAACCTGCAAGAATGCAGTTAGAGTAAATGTAAAGGGGTGGAGAACAATATTTCAAGCAAACAGAAGCCAAAAGAAAGCTGGCGTGGCAGTGCTGATTAGAGATAACTTAGTTTTTAAATCAACAAAAGTAATAAAAGACAAAGAAAGTCACCATAAAATGGGGAAGGGTACAGTTTAACAAGAAGACATAACAATTCTAAATATATATGCACCCAAACTAGATGCACCCAGATTCATAAAGGAAACTCTACTTGATCTAAACAAATGGATAAACAACAACACCATAAAAGCCGGAGACTTTAACACCCTGCTGACAGCACTGGACAGATCCTCCAAAGAGTAAATCAACAAAGAAATAATGGACTTAAACATAACTCTATAACAAATGGGCCTGACTGATATTTACAGGACATTCTACCCCAAAACCACTGAATATACATTCTTCTCATCAGCTCATGGGTCATTCTCTAAGATTGACCAGATCCCAGAACACAAAGCATGTCTGAAACAATTTAAAAAAATAGAAATTATACATGTATCTTTTCATATCACAATGG
>CAUYPO010074343.1:0-17927 GCA_963574435.1 Cheirogaleus major
GAAGACAACTTAAGTAAATTTGAATAAATGTAGATTGTTGTACCATACTTTAAAAAAATAACACATCCCCTGAAAATAAGCCCTAGGGTGTCTTCTTGAGGAAAAATAAATATAAGACCCTGTCTTATTTTCGGGGAAACATGGTAATAATTAAAACATGACTTTTAAAAACCTGATTCACACAGTCACCCTGTGACCAATAGATAAGGCTACAATTCTCACACCACTTTGTAGTTTGCCACATTGAAGATATTCATTGATTTACTAAAAAAGCAAGTATCTAGTTGGGGAAGTCAGAGAGCCTAAGGAGCTCCAGGACCCAGGTCTACCGAGTCAGAAAACATTGTAAATATTAACATCCCATTGGTATTAATAGCAACTAATTTTGAAGGCTGATTATACATCAGGAGCTCAACTCACTTTTCTAATCCTTACACCATCCAAGTAAGTTGTAATTTCCCTATCTTGCAGATGGACCCTGAAATGCAGAGATGTTATATAACTTTGCCCCAAGTCATCTACCATCCTGGTGACATACCGGGATTTAAACCTATATCTTGCTTCCTCTAAAATCCCATTCCGTGATGTCTCACTGCTTGCTCTAACCACATTCTTCCCCAAAACTATAGTGTTATATTTAAAAAAAAAATAAGGGATCGTGTGTGTCTATAATCCCAGCTACTTGGGAGGCTGAGGTGGGAGGATCACT
Source organism: Cheirogaleus major (assembly GCA_963574435.1). Taxonomy (NCBI): domain Eukaryota; kingdom Metazoa; phylum Chordata; class Mammalia; order Primates; family Cheirogaleidae; genus Cheirogaleus; species Cheirogaleus major. Next base: position 710 of record CAUYPO010074343.1, read on the forward strand.
TGAGCCCAGGAGTTTGGGACCAGCCTGAGCAACATAGATAGACCATATCTCAAAAATAAATAAATAAAATAGGGGAAATAACAGCTGTGCTATTATGTCTAAAAACATGATAATACTATCATTCATTGAGCAGTATTTGTGCTCAATTTATCTCATTTAATGTTTGCAATATACTCTGAGAAATTGGACGCCTGAAAAAGTTAAGGAAGTTGCCTATGATCTTGCAGATGGTGAGTCTCAAAGCCAGGATGCAAACTTACCTGGGACTCCAAATCTCATGATGTTAATGGTTCGCCATTCCCAGGTCCTACAGAAAATCTAAAGTTGAAACAGAAAAAATTAACCATTGGGCTTTTAATTCACCGAATCCCTCTTATAGGGGCAGTTTTGGTTCAGAATCCAAACATCTCATCTCTCTCATGCTAAGTAGAATCCATACATTTGGAAAGGATGAGAAATAAGTTTTCAATTTTTCTACATCAGGAAAGTTCATCTTCCTTGGCAGCTTTCTTAGGCACTCTTCATCCATACATTGAAATGATTGAAGTTTTCAGAGCTATTTAACCTCATTTTAAAAATTCCCTCACAGAGGAAGACAATTGATAGAAACCATCTTGACGCTCCTGACCACTAGAGGGCGTTGGACCTCGCAGATCCTCGCTTCTCTGCGTTGTCATGGACCAGCGGTAGGAGCATCACCTGGGAGCTTTCTAGCAATGCTGTATCTCAGCCCCCGGCCCTGACTTGCAGAATCAGAACCTTCATTTTAACAAGCTTCCCTGGTGATTCCTGTGCAAATTGAAGTTTGAGAAGCACTCTCCCAAATCACAGCATGGTCAGCCAAGAAGCAAATGATCCCAGAATGTTTCTATCCCTTAAATGTAATAGCGACCCCATTACAGAGTATTTAATGCGAACAAGGCATTTTGTGTTAATCGTCTCCAATTACTGGTAGAGTCATTCAGGGCAGGCATCCTCAATCTTCTTTTGCATCTGAGAAGACTGCAATTCAGAGAGATTAAGTAATTTGGTAGAGAGTACAAAGCCCATAAATGGAGGTTTCTGGATTTAGACACAGGTCTATCTTCCGACGAAGCAATATTATGACTTCCCATTGTTATTGCTGCTTTTTGAAGCACAAGATGTCCTGGGATGACAATGAGTTAGAAAGGAGTTTCATTCATTTTACTCTTCCCCGAACTGTACTTTTTCTCTGGCAAAATATCTTAGGTATAGGGATTTAGTCAATGACTATATATCTATCTTTCAATAATAGAAAAATTCAGAAACAGTCTTGATGGTAATAATAAGTTAATTTTTTTTATTTAGAATGGGTCCTCAGGAATGCTGAATTGTATCCATTGGATTTTAATCCTTCCAATCCAATTCCATGCAGCTCGGTGTGGCCCTTAGAAAAGTCCTGTGACTTCTGGACCCACCAGTAGATGTCAGTATTTCTTTGGACACCACAATGGCCTCTCGATTGTTTGCCCTACCACACTCTTCCATTGTAAGATCAATTGCGCGTGAAGAATGAGTGGTGGTTTTTCCCCACATTTCCACTTTGTTGGAACAATCTCGTCTGAGGCAAAGATCTTAGAGGGTGTTAGTGACCCCAGGGAGGTAATATTCTCTCCCTCCCTCCCTTTTTTCCTCCCTCTCTGTTGTCTCTTATCTCTGTCTCTGTGTGTGTCTCTCTCTCCCTCTCTTTCTCTCCCTCCCTCTTCTCCCTAACCCCCTACCCCCACACTCACATTTTTTATGGGAATGATGATTTTCTCCTGTGAAGGTATTTTTTTTCAGATGTTGGAAAAAGACATTTAAGGACACTAAAGCCAGATTTTGTCAAGCCCTCTGGCTGGTAAAATCAAGCAGACCCCACTCTCCAGGAATTAATCAGCAACCACCACCATGCTAAATGCCAATCCCAAAAGAATTTCCCTTTGAAGAAAGTGAGTGAGAATCAGCCAGGCAGCTCACTTGGTCTATTATCAGAGTTAGCTTGGGTAAGACTATAGCTTTCTACCAAGGCTTTCTTCCTTTCTTTAATAATATTTTATATGCAAATTTTTTCTGGGCCCTGTTTCAGAGCTTTATTAAATGTGTAAGAAGGTTGAATAATTGATCAGGTTAACCGAAGACCAGAATTTGAGCTGACATGCATTTGATGTTAGATGCTGGTGTTTGATTTGTGAGGTTTTTTTCATGCATCTGCCAGCAGTGGATGTGTTAGGAACAATTAGACTCTTCCCAGCTGAGTGCTTTTTCTTGTTTGCTTTCCAGAATGATTCTGCTACTTTAAAAAAAAACAAAAAACTTTTGCTTTAGATTAACCACATAAAATAATTTGACAGATATCTGAAGAGACTCACTTCCCTGACAAGGGAGATTATTAGTAGCTTCTCAGCGAGGAAAAAATCCTGAGAGGGATTGAATAAGAGAAGCACTTTCTGAGTCATTAGATGCTAGACAGGTTAAAATACCAGAAAAATACACTGTAGCATTCAATTTGGCACTAGGTAATGACTTAATGGTTCTTTAAATTTCTGATATTCTGTGCGGAACATGTAAGCCCTTCTGAGGCCTGATTAGCAAACAGTTTTACTTCACTTTGCAAAAGAAGATGTAATCAGTTGTTAGTTGGAAAATTCAGAAGTGCTTTAGGATTATTCACAATGCCTGTTTTATCATTTGGCAATTATGTAGATTGATGGCAAGAGTCATTATGTTCAAGTTTGGAAATTGAGCGAGTTTAGTGTTTCTCAGAACCTCATCTATTTCCAAACGAGGCTTTTTATTATTTTTATTATTATTATTCTACAGTGGTTGAGAACAGACATTCTGGAATTGGATTCAAATCCCAGCTTCATAATTGTCTAGCTGGACAACCTTGTCAATATCATTTAACTTCTATAAACCTCAGTTTCCTCATCCCCAGTAAAATGGGGATTATACTGCTTTATTTGTAGGGTGATTATGAGGTATCTATAATGTAATTAAGAGAACATCTTTTCTTTATTCCTATTCCCCATCCCAGGTTGGCCTGCCAAAGATTTGATTTATTCATCTAATAATTATATATTATGCACAAACTGTGTGTCAGGCAGTGTGTACTGAATACTGAAGATACTCCAGTGAACAAGACAGAGGAGGCTCGTGCTCTTGGGAAATTTACATTCTAATGGGGGACACACAAAATTTTCAAGTAAACAAACACATAAACATGTAATAACATAGCTGGCACTAAGTGTGTTGGAGAAAAATATAGTAAAAGAATGGAAAGTAAAGAAGAAAATCAAGGAATGTCACTTTGAGGAGGTAACATTAAGGGAAAATGATAATTTCAAAACTTTGGCTGGGCCTTCATGTAGCTAAAGAGAGGCCATCAAAAGGTGGGTGGGTATGTAAGAGATTTCTTTTCTCAAACACAGATACAGCCAGGGCACAGTCTGAAAAACGAGAATGAACACAGACACTGCTCTGTCTAATAATGGACTGTTTTCTCCTCATTGGAGGGTAAGAGGAATCTTTGCAGATTATGCTGCATTTAAGGAAATACTTTTCTTTAATAAAAATTGCTATTTGGTCCTGGTGACCAAAACAGGTGACTGTGGAGTGTCAGAGCTCCCTTCAGGAGAATCTGCTATGGAACACAGCTGGTGGAAAATCTCATGCTGTCCCACCTTGGGATGCTTCTCTGGATTCGTTCTATCTCATCATCCCTTCCCCAGCTCACACCTGTGGCCTTATGGGGAGATGCACCATACAACCAGAGGAAGGAGGAACAACTTGAGCTTGGTTTATGGATGGGTTGGCTCAGTTTGTGGTTATAAGCTGAAAATGCCTGGGGGCTCCATTGCTGCCACATTCAAGGGCAGCCTTGAAAGACAGCGGGGAGGGAGAAAAAGTTTCCCAATGCACAGGATGCAAGTGGTGCTTCTGGCACAGAAAGAGAAGTAGCGCAAGGTGGGACCGTATAGAGATTCGTGGACTGAAAGCAGTAGCATGGCTGGCTGGCCAAGGGCCTGGGAGGAAAAGGGGTAGACTCTTAGACACAAGGAGGACTGGGGTAGAGACATGTGGATGTACATTTGGGAGATGCACAAAGTGTGAAGGTTTTGGTATCACACGTTAATGCCCACCAGAGAACATTCCACCACAAAAGAGAGATCAAACAACCAAGTGGACAAAATGACATAGCCAGTCAATATCAGCCAGCCGTCAACTATTGACCGCCCTGAAACTAGGACAATGGACATTTAAATGGAGTGGCCATGATGGCAGACACATGGCCCGAGAGGAGCATAGACTCCCATTTCCCAAGGGCAATCTAGCTAGTGCTGACTCTGATTAGTAAATTCAAGAAAGCCTGCCCATCCTGGGCCATGTTATAGCTTTGCACTTAGTATGTACAACCCGAGACCCAAAATGCTCTCCAGTTATGCTATACTTCATCTTCTCTGGCTTTGTCTTAAGGCGGGAGTCCATTGTTGGCAGGAACACATTTATAACGTATTTTTAGGACACTCAAAAATCTATATTTGAAATTTGATTTTGTGTCATTCTAGTAGGCTCAAATTTTATAACCTCAAGCTTTATTTGCAGAAACCTATTAAAAAGAAGGTCCAAGTACCAAATTATGTGAAAGTAGAGCTGGCTTTGGAGTAGACCCCCTTTTAGATTTTCTGATCAACCTTCTTCAGACAGTCGCTCCTGTTACAAACTCCCATTTTTGTTGTTGACTTTAGCAGAAACTATAAAATCTCATCAGCACAGTGTATTGTCGAGAGAACTTTATGGTCAAGCCAAGAAAGGTCATTACCCCATGGTACTGAAAGCCAGGCATAGGTCTGAGTATATCAAATTCTTGAGTAGAACAGACTGGAACTGCATGGATGACATTCTGTTTTCATTTTGCTCTGTCAGTTCAAAGCCAAAGGACTCAAACGGTAACTCATGGGCTTGAAAGGTGACTGCTCAGAACAAGTGGAATGATTTGCTGAAGCACATGGCAATTGGAACAAAAATTGCCTGTATCTATCAAACCCTGTAGGGAGACGCATTTTGAAATGTGTTGTGCCTGGGGCTGATTACATTGTTTCATAGGCAGTTCATCCTCTCTACCACCTGGGGACAGCTTCAATCTATACATTTCTTTTTTTTCTCACAGTAAACCAATTTATGATCAGTGAGTCACAGAGGGGAAAAGAATTTATCTGGAGGTGAACATTGACTTATCTGGCTATACCATAACCCTACATATGTTCAGTTATACAATGGTAGTTTCTATTATCCATATTTAATTGGAATTAAATGATGGGATTTTTTTTCTTTTTTCCAGCATATTATGAGGGTACAAATGTTGAGGTTACATATATTTCCCTCACCCCCCTCCCCCCTTGAGTCAAAGCTTCAAGCGTGTCCATCCCCCAGTTGGTGCGCATTGCACTCATTATGTATGTATATACCCATTCCCTCCCCCACCACCTGCTCGACACCCCATAGATGTTATTCCTATATGTCCACTTATGTGTTGATCAGTTAATACCAATTTGCTGGTGAGTACATGTGGTGCTTATTTTTCCATTTCTTGGGATACTTCACTTAATAGAATGGGTTCCAGCTCTATCCAGGAATATACAAGAGGTGCTATATCACCGTTGTTTCGTATAGCTGAATAGTACTCCATGGTATACATATACCACATTTTATTAATCCACTCATGCAAAGACGTGGAAACAACCGAATGATGGGATTTTTTATGGTGGGGTGAAATAGGCAATGAATGGAAACAGAAAAGCTTCTAGCAATGTCAAACATAAAGAATTAACTTTAGACTACATATTTATACAAAATTAATTGTGCTTATAGATAGTGGGCAATTATTTATGAAATACGTGTATTGTCAAAGAAATCTTTGAAAGTCATAAAGGGACATTAAAACCATCCAACCATCATCTCTTTTCCTCAAGGAAGCATACATGGATTCAAGTTTGGGAAGAAAGTGTTCAGACAGAGAACATTGTGCCCATATTATGGGAAGCCATTAGGAAAAGCTTTAAGCTTTGGGTATACAACAGCAGCATTTTCCTTTTAAAGGTCTGCCTCAAAATGATTTTACATGTTAGAACATGTTAATACATGTTAGAACAATGCTCACTTTATCATAAATAACATTTTCATATTCATGGGTTTATTTGGGGGCACTTTATTATGTTCCTTTGGTGTCTATTTCTGTCCCAATTTACATGAACATATTTTATTATAGCCCCAGTGTTTTCCTGTCTTGATATTCTTCTTATCTTGTCTCGTCTAATCTTATCTTGCCTAGGAGCATCTTATCTTCTCTTGGCTCTTTGATTTTCTTTATAAATAATTTGTCTTTAGATAGTTTTGGATTTTACAACTAAGCAATAGTATCATTTGCAATTCATGAAAGTTTTATCTCTTCCATTACTCTGCCTTTTAACCCTTTATTTTTTTTCCTATAGTACAGTATTGGATGGAATTAGGGATAGTGAGTATCCTTGTTCGTTTTGATCTTATAGGGACTAGTTATACTATTTCACTATTGTTTTTATGTTTATTATTTGTTTCTTATAGAGCCTTTCATCAAGTTAAGAAAGGTCTTTATATTCCCATTTTTCTAAAAGCTTTTATAATGATTAGATGTTGAATTTTACAGAATGTTTTTTCCTCTATGTTATCAAGCTGACCATATGGTTTTCTCCTTTAATCTGTTAAAATGTGTTAGTCAATTTTGAATGTTAAAATAATCTTGCATTTCCGAGCTACATCCAACATCTGTATAATATTTATGTGTTTATAATACATGCATACATTAAAAAAAATTCATTGCTATAATAGATTTGTGTAGTGGCAAAAGAATGTATCACTAGCATCTCTTGTTTCAGGGACCATAATTAACTGACAGTTTCACCTTCCACCGCTCTAGATTCATCACATTTAGGTCAAGGAGACTCTTTGCCTGGGTTCCTCCCAAGCAACGTGTGCACATGGTAAAGACAGTAGTACTGACCCACTCCTGTGGGATATAAAATTCCTCTAAGGTGTAACTGACTTGAGAATCCTCCCCTATCCATTGGCTTGGCCAAAACTTTCTTGAATCTACACTGCAATCTGAGGCTAATCCTATTCCTCCATCCTTCTCTGTCTCATTTCACTGGTGTCAGACTTAAAGTGAAGCCCGATCACCTGCTTACACCTGCTTCTTCTCACTTAGCCTTTTCCATAAATCTCTCGTACGTTTAATCCCACCTTTTGTTTCTTGAAGAAATTTAGCCAACACAATTGTTTTGCTTTGCTGATATTTCATTAGAATATTTGCATCTATATCCATGAATAAAGTTCGCCTGCCATTTTCATCTACTCTTGTCCCTTTGTATAGTTTTGGAATTAAGGTTATGGTACTGTTTTTGTATCCTCCAAAATTCATGTTGGAACTTAATCCCCAATGCAGCAGTGTTGGGAGGTATGGCCCTTAGGAGATGATTCAGTCTTGAGGGTTCTACCCTCATAAATGGAATTAGATGGTTTTATGAAAGAGTTTGGTAGAGTGAGTTTAATTCTTTTCACTCCTTCCATCCTTCTACCATCTGAACACAACAGTCTTCTCCTTCAAAGGATGCACCAACAATGCACCATATTAGAAACAGACCAATCTCTCACCAGACACCAAACATTGGCATCTTGATCTTGGACCACTAGACCCGAAAACTGTGAGAAATAAATTTCTATTCTGTATAAATTACTCAGGTATTTTGTTATAGCAGCACTAATGGACTAAGATAGCTATCATCAAAAAATAAGATAGAAAGTGTTTTCTGATTTTTAGCATAAGGAAGTATTTATGATGATTTGAAATTGTGTATTAAATGTTTGGTTGCACTCAACTGTGAGGTCATCTGTTCTTGGTATTTTCTTTCAAGAAATATTTTAACTATTGACTCAGTAGTAATAAGAATATTCCAGTTTTCCCCATCTTCTTGGGTCAACTTTGATTGGGGTTTCCAACAGTGACAGAATAGCTTGTATCTATGGCAGATTACGTTTTCTAAAGTTGAGTGCAACCTCATCTCTCATTCCACACACTCTCCTGCAATGTGACCTTGCCATTCCCCCATCAAGAGGTGGACTCTTGAGTTCAGGTGGCCCCTGTGACTTATTTGACCAATAAAATACAGTAGAAATTATGCTGTGCTATTCACAGACATAGCCCTTATCAAACCTGGACAGTTCTGTTTCCTGCTTCTTAGCAGTGAGTCGGAATGTAAGAATCATGACTATCCTGAGTTCATGCCATGAGATGACTAAACCCTGGATTCTGGGACAATTCGTGGAGAGTGAAAGAAGCCCAGGAGCACTGAGGCAATAGGCATTAGAATGCAGAAGCCGGCTGGACGTGGTGGCTCACACCTGTGATCCTAGCACTCTGGGAGGCCAAGGTGGGAGGATGGCTTGAGGTCAAGAGTTGGAGAATGCAGAAGTCATCTTGTAAGTCCAGTTCTGTTGACTTCAGATGACCCCAGCTCAGCTACCATCTGGCTGTAATTGTGTGCATGTTCCCAGGTAAACTCTCTGCAGCTGAGCCTAGTCAACCTGCAGAACCACAAATTGTTCTTTTAAGCCACTGAGTTTTGCAGTTGGATGTTTTATAGAGGCAGTAGATAACTAGAGTGCAGATGCTCTTCAACTCACAATGGCGTTACCTCCCAATAAACTCATCTTAAGTCAAGAAACGTACTGAAGGCATCTCACTTTCGCACCATTGTAAAGTGGAAAAATCAGAAGTCAAACCATTGTCAATCATAAAAATCATAAGTCAAACCATTGGGGACGTCCCCTCCATAAAAACAACTATATCATCTGAAACACACACACACACACACACACACACACACACACACACCCCTACCTGTCTGAATGCATTGAGAGCAAACAGTACAGTCAGGAATAGAGATTGAGGGTTATACTCCTTGAGAGAAGGAAAGTATCTAAAGTAAAATCCACATTCACCTGGATTTTCCTATGAGGACAATTTCCAAAAGAGGGAAAAGACTCAAACATAAAATGGTATTCTTACTAGGCTAATGGGACAGAGATTCATTCAAATTTTTGGCCATCTCCTAAGCTGCATGTATTCAGGGAGAGAGTTTAAGAAACCAGGGGCAGATAGCAGCAGGGAAGCTAAAAATTGAGCAAAGATTTCAGTTCCTGCATAGTGCTAGTGATAAGTTAGAATTTAGCTCTGCCAAGGTGTAAGGGCTATGATAAATGCACCCAGTTTGTAGTTGAGACCCAGAAATGGCCCATGCTAGGGCTAAGGGACCCACTCGCTTGAGAAGTAAGTACCAGTACTAACAATGGAGTTAAAACAGACCAGCCCTAACAAAGGCTAAAACCAACTCTGACCGGGACCAAGGTGATCCCCTGGTACTCAATTTACCTGTAAAAAATGAAAACTTTTCTTGCTCTTTAGAGGAAGAAAACATTGTCTAGATCCTACATAAGTATCTGTTTAAGATGTTGAGTATTCAGGAGAAACTATGAAGGACGTTAAAAAAAAAACAAAAAAAACCCAGGACCATATAATCAAAAACAAAACCAGGAAGCAGATAAATGTAAACGAATCTCCATGTTAATCACATATTGACACTAGCAGATGAGGACCTTTACACCAATACAAAAATAAATAAATAAAATAATATAACTACAATTTATAGAATCAAGAAAATAAAGAAGATAGGAAAAATATTTCCTATTCTGGAAAGACACGGTCTCATATTGAGTTGTGAACAACATCAAGACTAGAATCCACAGTCTGAACTCCAAGGACAGAACTTGACTCTTTTCTATGCTGCCTTGGGCCGAGAAGAATTGCATTAAACTGAACTGACCAGTAAGGCTGTTTTGCAACATTTGTGAAGTAAAATGTATGCTGAGCACTGTATGTATTTTACTTATATTCTCTGTTGTTTCTCAGTAGATTGATAAACTATGAATGAAAGGAGGAGACTTGGCATTTGTACAGCCAGCACCTAGCACAGTGCCTGATACATACAGGAAACATGAACTTCGTAAGAGAATGGCCTTCTGGTCTTCTTGGAGTGAGGAAAAGGAAAATTTTCACCTGAGGGTACTCTATTAGGTTCTGTTGACTGTTCCAGGGTCTTCCATGGCTGTCTGCTTGCTTCACACACTGTACTAAAAAATGCACTTGCTTTATACAAAAGCTGTTTGTAGAAAGTCCCCACATGATTGTTCGAACTGCTCTCCCCCTAGAGAGGGGATACAGAAATGAAGCAGTTGAGCAGTCACAGCCGGCCACAGGTCTCTGAGCAGCACATTGTGCATCGCTGACTTTGCAAACTTATGGCTTTCGAAAATCTGTATCAAGACCTATCACGAGTGCAGACAAGGAGACTGGTTTCCAAATGTTTAACTGTGACCCTGTCCCTGTTGTGGGCTGGATCATGTTCCCCCAAAATTTATATGTTGAAGTCCTAACATCCAGTATCCCAAAATGTGCCTGTATTTGGAGATAGGGTTTTTAAAGAGGTAATTAAGATAAGATGAGGTCGTCCTTCTACTAAGAGACGAGGACACAGACAACACAGACTGAGGGGTGACCATATGAGGACATAAATGAGAGGCTCGGAAGAAACCAACCCTGCAAGCACCTTGATCTTGGACTTATAGTCTCTACAACTGTGAGACAATCAATTTCGGTTGTTCAACAGACCCTTCACTTAGCTGAAGTCTGGCAAGTTGGAGAGATAGATTTTTGTGCACATGGTGTCTACTTAGGATGGAGTTGTCTTAGTCAGTCTGGGCTGCTGTAACAAAATATCTTACCCTGGGTAGTTTATAACAACAGAAACTTATCTCTTACAGTTCCAAAGGCTGGGAAGTCTATGATCGAGGCACTAGCAGATTTGGTGTGTGGTGAAGGCCCACTTCCTAGTGCCTTTTTGCACTACCATCTTCACATGGTAGAAGGGGCAAATAAGTTCCCTCGGGCCTCTTTTTATAAGGTCACTAATCTCCTCCATGAGGGCTCCACCCTCCTGACCTAATCACCTTCTGCAGTCCCTACCTCCTAATACCAATCACATTAGGGGTTAGGTTTCAACATATGAATTTGGGAGGACACCAACATTCAGACACTACACACACACACTCCCTTAGTCTCATGGACTTGGAAAAGAGGTTTTGTTTTCTTAGCACCTTTGCTATAGGCTGGTTGTGGGAAGGCAGATCACTACATTTTAGGCTAAAATCGGACATTTGTCTCATTCACCAGCAGCCTCTTCCATCTGTCGCTACTGTGAGAAAACTTTGCAGGACTTCACATTCACGTCCTTTCTGTGGATTTCACTGTCCCCGAGGTAACTTTTTTCAGACTTGCACTTTATGTCATCATTACCTTCACTCACACCCCCTACGTTTTTCCTGTCCCCTTTAATCTTGGATTAATGCTATACATAAAAGAACCCAGTGTTAATCTCTGCTGCACCATAGGTGGCGAGAGCACAGTTTCTTTTTATGAGTATTTCCAAGTGGAAGATAAGGAAAATGCTAGCAGTATAATTAAAGATAAAAATAACAAAAGACTTAAATAGATTTGAATTCCTATGAGACCGGCCCCTGTGTAGCTTTTCATTAAGGTCTAATTTCTGACAGGCACAGATAAGGGGAGGCCAGCTCCTCTCCTCCATTTCTGGGATGTGATTTTAGAAAGAGCGGGAAGGGATTTTTAAAGGTGGGGAGCTCCCAGGTCTCAACAGGCATGAGCAGAACTCCATGTGGTTCTGGTTCCTTTCTCCCTGGAAACAAAATAAAACAAAACAAAACTGTGGCTTGTTTTTAATTTTTTAAAAAATAATAAGGGATCATATGTGTAAAGAAAACCAACTTGGGTTTGAGGTCTTCCCTGGATGAACCTCATAAGCCAAAGTTGGAATAAATATAGAAGAGACAGGTGAGGGGAGAACAGTGGTGAAAATGACTAAAGAACAGAAAATAAGACCAAAAATAAAATAGAAAAAAAGTTTATTAAGGACCCAAACACGTGGATGTTTACAGTGGTGATACTAATCATGCCGTTTGAAAGATCAGTTGTTCACATACGGCAGGTGAGGAGCAGGGACCTTCAGGAATTGCGGGATGAATGTCTTTTCCTGTAAGACGATGCTAAGGGTAGACTGGCCAAATACAATCTATTGTCCAAACTGGAATATTAATAATTGTGCTGATACAATAGGCATGAACCATGACGGTCCCAGGCAAATCGGGATGTAAAGTCACCCGGGCTAGGGGGCACTCCAGCAGCCAGCTCTGTCTTTTCTCAGGCAGGCAGTGCCCCTTGTAACTATAATGATGAAAGTCACAACTAATGTTCCTGTGAATAGGCAGAGATGAGCGTGAACTATTTAACTTATTCCCCTCAGCAGCTCTAGTACTGACCATTATAACTCTATTGCCTGCAGGCAATACTCTCGCTGATCTATTTATGTATTTATCTAAATCCTATCCAGCCTCCAGGGCTTGCTCACAAGGATGGCCTGTAGGAAGCTCTCCATGACTACCCCACTTCAATGTCATTGCTTGGCATCCTTTTTATACTTGCAGTTAGCTCCACCTGATCCCCAGGTGAGTCCCACATAATAATCTTATATTCCCAGAAGAAAAGGTAGGGATTTTTCTTTATTCTGTGTCTAATGCCATTCTCCAAACACAAACGTCTTGTATAGATAGATGGATATGGGTGTAAATATCACTTACAGGTTTACACACGAAAATGCAAGTCAGTTTCATATGTTAAAATTTGGTGAACTTGTCTCATTTCTCTGCCTCTTGCTAGTGGAACCTGAACCCCTATATTTTGGCCATTGCTCTAGGCTTTAACTCCCATAGTGGAATTTGTGCTATTCATGTGCTGCGTGTACTAAAAAAAAAAGTTTCCATTTTTTATATTTTTTAAGTTTAGAAAGTCTATTCGTTAGAATCAAAATCACACATGGGCATGAACCCAGCTGAATTCTTTCTATAAAAGATGTATCCTCATTTTTGTGTGTTATTTTATTATATAGCATCTATTTGTAAATTTAAAAAATAATAATGAAAAAGAAATAAGGTCTAACTAAAATGACAAAATTGAAAACTTTATCTCAAGCATAAATAACCTGAGTTTATCAAGTTAATCTAAACATGATTTTCCTGACAAATTAACCAACAGGACCAAATAGAGAATTGTTCAGACATTATCAAATAACACACCAAAAGAGTTTTACCAAAGATTTATTGAAGCAGAAAAACAAGTTGGTTGGATACTTGCTGGAGAAAAAAAAAGCAGTTTTAATGGTATTCAAAAATACTTTTTAAAAAGTATTCTAGCACAAGACTTCTTCATAAACTAGATTATGGTGTAAACTTTCTCTAAATCTTTTAGGAGTGTCGGTGGTTAAGAACTAGAGCTTATTCCTACTCCAAATCTATCTTGCGCTTTTGAAAAACTGCAGAAAGGCACTTGGAAGATGTTCCTTTAAGATATGGATTTCTTTTTAATTCTTGCTGGTAATATATTGCTGCACTGAGTGTGTGCAGTGTTCATTCAAGATCATCGTGATGCTGAGAAGTTTCATTGATAACCTGTTAAAAAATAAAACTCGAATCAAATATAACACTACATACTAAAGATTAAATTATCCCATAAATCATTGCAAAGGAAATTCCTACTAAACATATAATTTATCATGTGATTTGGAAGGTTATGTTGATTCTGCAAGGGTTGCAGCTAAGAGGGACTGATACGTATGCAAAACACTGTTCTTAGCCAGGTCAAGAAACTACCTATACAAGACACTCTTCACCTATAGGCAATGTAAGCATCCAAGAGAATGTTGTGACTTGCAAAAAGAAAACTTCTTAAAAAACTGAGTTTATGAAGGATGCTATAATAATCCTGTGAATCAACATTTAAAAGCAATTAAGTCATATGAAAGTATACAGCAAGTACATTTCAAATTTATGTGCAGGGGAAGATTTCATGAAGAGTATAATAAATTGCAACGATTTCTTTCCTGGCACAGAGAGGTAACAAGGAACTAATTGATCATATGGCACATCCTTGTACTATATAGACAGGCTTAAGGGTCTCTATACCACAAGCATGGACGTCGGAGAAGGCCATATGTCCAGGATCAAAACATTTCTGATATTGAGGTAGTCTAGGAAGTAACTTAAGGAGGCTTTACTCCCATTTCAGTTAAGCTCCATAGCAAATCCTAAACTAATTTGGGAGTTCAGGAAGAAGATGGCCATCTCGCCTTCACATACAGGAGCCAAATAATTAGTTGGCTGTGTGTAGTGCTGGAAGAAGCAGCCTATTCCTTTTTTTGTAGGCATGAGTGAAAACTGAACCTCTCAAATTACCTAGCTGTATGTGAGATGCAGATGTATTGATTTAAAATCAGTATCTACCAATGCCTGTCTTAGGTTATTCCATTTTTGATTTAAAAGACACCAACCTGTCCATCTCTAGTTTCAACCGTCTTAATCAGAAGGGTCCTTTTGGAGTGGGTGTCAACCAGAGGGAGTGAATCCAGATTAGTTTCTGAATAAATAAACAGATCAAAAATGAGTAAAAATGAAATTTCTAAAAAAACCAAGTAACCATTTTACTCAAACAATTATGACTATTTTTATTTTATTTTATTTTTTGCAATTGCTCAAAGTGCTACTTTCAAAAGAATTCTAGAGTATTTTCTGTTTGCAAACACAGGGCCTGACACACTTGAGCATCAGGATGAGCTAGTACTTCTAGCAGGAAGAAATAAAATGGAGTTTACATTTAACTCAAAGCATAGAATGCAAGAGAGTACTTGGGTTTGAAAATTATGGATGTTTTATAGAATTTTCTCTCACCTGGCATTTTTTAGGTATCATAAAAACATGAGTGCTTTACCCTAAACAATGGTTACAAGCCGCCAAAATTTTTCATAAAGTGAAATATAATGCTTACCTCTCAGGTTCAGAGAGGAAAAGTTTGGAAGAGGCAGAGAAATCCTATAAACAGAAAAACAGTAAAATTGTTGGAAAACAACTTCAACTACAAGAAACAAATTTATATACTTCTCGTTTTCATCAAATAAAAAAATTTACTTTTTCAATTCATACATTAGGGATTTGATCAGAAGGTTTACTCACAATTGGTCTCATTAGCACATTTATTTTACTACAAGCTTTTTCTGCATAGGGGCATGAATGGGGTGGGGGATATTATAGAATGAGAAGAGTATAGGCTTTGGCAGAGTTATGGGTTCAAATCCCAGCTCTGCTACTGATTAACTCTAAGTAGGGCAAGTCACTCTCTCTGAACCTAAATTCCTCACCTATAAAGAGTGGAAAGTAGCTGCCTTGAAGAAATATTCTAAAGACAAATGAGGTAATATGAGCGAAGCATGTGGCATGGTACCTAGCACACAGTGGTTATTAATTCATGCCTGCAAGTCTGAGTTCTGTACCTGCTCTCCTCGCCTTCCAGCAGCTTCCTGTAGGTGGCAATCTCAATGTCAAGAGCCATCTTAACATTGAGCAGGTCTTGGTATTCACGAAGGTGACGAGCCATCTCTTCCTTCATGTTCTGAATCTCATCCTGCAGGCGGCCGATAGTGTCTTGGTAGTTAGCAGCTTCGACAGCAAAGTTCTCTTCCATTTCACGCATCTGGCGTTCCAGGGACTCGTTCTGCAGAAGGTGAGAAAGGCCCCAATGTTATTTTCCAGAAAAATCCAGCTATTCCCAGAACCTTTTACAAACCATTCGCAATAATTTCCCTTCAGTGGCAAATGGTGACTACTCTAATTTTCGGTGGAGAATACAAGTGCTAAGTCCTTCTTTTTATTAGAAGCAAATGATACATGCAAGCTAAGACCTTCAAGGTCTCCATCAGGTGCTTTTTGAGTTTGTCTTGATAACTCATTTTCTTTGCCTTAAAATAGAAATTGCACTTGATATTTTGTTCAGGTAACGCCATTCACTTGGTCAACAGACTGGGTCATTACTTTCCCTCTTTTCCTGTAGGGTTGGTACTCACAGTTCCTTTAAGAGCATCCACTTCACAGGTGAGAGACTGCACCTGTCTCCGGTACTCATTAGACTCCTGCTTGGCTTGGCGCAAGGCATCGTTGTTACGGTTCGCAGCCTCGGAGAGGTCAGCAAACTGTCGGGAAGAAATTAGAAATGTAGGTTGCCCACACTTAAGTCTTTTGAGTTTCTGAGGAAAGGAAATCATTATTTCCGCTCAATGTCTTCCAGGATAGGTCTAAATTTCTGTTTTGAAAGCCAGAGAAATAGCAGTGGAATACTGACATTGGTATTTTCAAAAAGAATTCACTTTCTCCTGGGCTCATTAAATCTGGTGGAGGGCAGGGATGGGGTTTTGGAGTTTACTTGGAAGTAGGGCTAGTGGAAAGGGAGTCTGCCATTCTAAAGATGGAGATGTGAACAAGAAGTTAAAGCCAGCTTTGGACTGGAGCTAAAAGATATTTGGGAATCACAGACAGGTATGGTGTTTTCAGAACAATGCTTTTATTTTATTCGAGCCACACTAACTTGTTTCATACCTTGGACTTGTACCACTCTTCTGCCTCCTGAAGGTTCTTAGCAGCCACACTTTCATACTGCTGACGTACATCACGCAGGGCAGCTGTGAGGTCAGGCTTGGAAACATCCATATCGATCTGGACATGTTGTTCCTGAATCTGGGCCTGTAGCTCTTGGATTTCCTAAAGAAAGGACAAACAGAAGGTCAGCCAAGCCAGGTAGGGAAACAGCTTCACCCTCATTCATTCATTAGAAGTTACTCCACTAACCTCGTCGTGTAGTTTCTTCAAAAAGGCAATCTCTTCTTGCAAGGATTCCACTTTACGTTCAAGGTCAAGACGTGCCAAAGACGCATTGTCAACATCCTGTTTTGAAAAGAGAAAAGACAGGACATGGAAGATGAGCTAGAGCCCGGAATCGTTAGACACTGTGTAATTGCTGTCCACTAGATTCGCTCACTGTGAAGTAATTAGGAAAGACTTTGGTCTAACATATTTAAAAATATATCTTCACTCATTTATGAAAAGCTTTGTCGAGGGGAATATTTGGGCCCACAGATTAGACCAGTGCTTGGAGCCAACTCTCTTGTGTGCT